>CAJHNH020000346.1:82500-257500 GCA_905116865.2 Candidula unifasciata
TAATTCCAAATTATTTGCGAATCATTTACAGGATATTGCAGAAGCAATCACAGCACTTTCTGGATGTTGTGGTTTTTCCTGGCAAATTTACGTCCAGTAGTTTGCCATTGCTACTGGACGGTCGGCTCTTAGTACAATGGTCGAAACCATTGCAAGACAAACCGTCCGCAGCAGGGATCGAACCCGGCACCCCGACATTACAAAGCGCGTTCGCAACGCCTAAGCCACAGTTAAGTTAGTTGCGTATCCTTTACAGGACGTTGCAGAACCAACCCTAACAGCCCCTGGCTTGTGTGGTTTCTCTAGGCAATTTACATCCAGTAGTTTGCCATTGCCCTCTGGACTGTCGGCTTTCTTGATACCACTGTCGAAACCAACGCAGGGCTCATTGATCGCAGCGGGGATCGAACCCGGCATCCCGGCATTACGAAGCGAAGCGTTCGCATCGACTTAGCCACAGAGCCGACGTAAGCCACAGACGCCGACAAATTATAATGAGACCCGTTAAAATAGCTGGAGTGGTGCTTTAAAATAACTTCTTCTTCTTCTTCTTTCGTTCGCTTGAAATAAGTTATCTATATCTGCAATGTTGTCTCTAGTATAAACTTCTCTGTCTTCTGTAATTCACTCAGCGCCCTGTTTGACTTGCACCATTATTTTGTCTTGGCCACACGTTTTGCCTTTAAATGTTTAGGACAGTCTTGAAGGACATGATCTGTTGCCTCTGTTGCCAATCCACATCCGCACATGGTTGATTGGCTTGGCTTGGATTGGCTTTTTACCCCACCAGGACATCACACAAGCGATAAACACCCGATGACACAAAGTGCCACCATGCGGATGAGGATCACCGTGGAGAGGTCCCAGAAACCGCGTTCAGACACTTGGCCATAATGATGACCTGCCTATATTGCGGCCCCTGGCAAAAGCCAGAGTGGGGCTTCAAATAACAAAAAATAACGTCCTAAGAAGGACGTAAGAAGGAAATGTAAGTAATGGTTGATTCGAAACGATTTAGAAATTATAATGATACATGTGGCCCCTGGCAAAAGTCAGATTGGGGGCTTCAACTAACAAAAATTCTAACGTAAGAAGGAAACGTAATGGTAGAATAAAAACTTGGCTCGATTGTGGTCTGTCTATTATATAGTAAAACTTGCTCGTCTGTCCTTTTAGTAATCGTCTTTTGTCAGCTTTCTGGTTGATTTGACAATTCTCTGCTTTTTCTGATAAGAGACTTGTAGGTCAGGTTGTTCTTCGTGTGTACATTTCTTAGCTAGTTTAAAATAACGAAAAATTGCCTCCCATAGTGGGACCGCCCCGTAGGTAGATTTTTTCAGTTCAAAACTGTACCAGTATTAAGGATCTTAGCACTGTCCTTGAGTTTCCCGCCCCCTTGTGTGAACACAGAAAAAATTATTGGGTAATAGTACAAAAGATGAAAAAAAAAAACGAAATGAAGACGAGCAGTTTGGAGTTACACGTAAGTATTTTTTCTAATGTTATCTTCTTCTCATTCACCGGCTGTAAACTCCGGCAGAAAGTTTTGGTTGTTCACCCACTTCTAGACTTAAGACTTATTCCAAAACCCTAGTGTTGCCTGCATATCCGTTTTACAAACTTACTTTTTTGTATGCACACTGTTGGTTCTTTGCCTCTCAAAAAGATGCACTCTGACTACAAAGAAAATCACCAGTTAGTCGACTCTTACGTCATGGTTCTTGGGTAGGCAATGGATGTATTCCTGTTTTCCCCACAAAAGGGCTTTGGAAGCCATACGGTGATCTAACGTTATGATGGTCGCACAGTTCATAAGGCAGTATAAATTACTTAACGGAAAATTGTCTATAAAAATAAGAGAGCAGGCGAGAAATCCTGGGGCTGGTTGGCGAAATGCTATCAAGGGCAGCAACTAAGTTATTTTGGCGTCACTACACAGTATTTTTTCCAATTATGACAAAAATATCACTTTTTCAATGTGATCGTTTTTGTAAAGTTCGGCATTCATAGAATAGATTACGCACAGAATTTATGTCATTTGTAAACAATTTAGCATTGAAAAGTTAATACTAAAGACACCAACCCGTGCACTTTTTTAAGATAAAAAAAGATTCAAAATAAGTTTTCTCACATCTCTATATTTCTGTTTGTTGTGTGTGTGTGTGAGATCCTAAACCTTTTCAGTACCGCATACATAATTTTTAGGACGAAATCTTTTGTTATTTGAAGCCCCACCCTGGCTTTTGCCAGGGACCGCAATATAGGCAGGCCATAAATATGGCCAATTGTTTGAACGCGGTTACTGGGACCTCTCCACGGCGATCCTCATCCACGTGGTGGCCCTTTGTGTCATCGGGTGTTTATCGCCTGTGTGATGTCCTGGCAGGGTAGAAAGTCAGTCAGTCAGTCCTTAACTTTTGCGTATTTAAATAACGTTTCGTCCTTTTTAAAATGAAATTTTTCGTTATTTGAAGGCCTACTGTGGCTCTTGCCAGGGGCCGCAACATAACCTGGCCATAAATATGGCCTAAAGGCTAAACGCGGTTTTTGGGACCTCTCCACGGTGATCCTCACCCATACGGTGCACATTGTGTCATCGGGTGTTTATCGCTTGTGTGATTTCCTGGTGGGGTTTGTTTGTTGTTTTAGTATCCAGAAGCCATGAGTTGTTAACCCTTAGGCTCAGTATTATGGATATCGCAACCCTTCGGCCTTGATTCCATTGTAAATACCGTACATCTAGGAGAAAATTTGGCTTTTCTGCCTACCCCCGGGATTGAAACCTGACCACAAGGAGTTCGTCACCCGGTCTCCTCGCAATCCTGTTTAGCCAACTACGCTAGAGAGCCGGGCATCCTAGTGGGGTAGAAAGTCAGTCCTAAATTATCAGCTAAAATAAAGTCTACAAACATGTAATTTGGTATAGATACTCCTTGAATAATATTATAGGGACTGGTCTATTTAAAAGTAAATTTTAGAAAGTCTGTGTTTTTAAAATTTGATTATTGTCTTATGATGGTAGATTTTTGTTGACTTTTTCAATAAACCTACATTTTAAAATTCTTCGAAAAATATTTAAAAACATGCTTAAAGTAAATAACCTATACGTGTATCTCTAAATGGGATTAAAGGTCATTAATCTCTCATCTATTGTTTAATACGTATGTTTATTTTTGAAATTTTAGGATTCTAAGTAGAGGTAGTTTTTTCCCCAAGATGGCGGTTATTGCCATGACAACCATGCATTTCTTTTTAAACTTAAAGTATGGAAATGTAATAACATGTATCCCTAAAATAATTGCTCTAACTCTGTAAGTAATAAAAAAAATGTGGGGTGTAGTGACCCATTAAACACATGGAAATTATACTTAGCTTGATTGCAAAAAGCAGATACAGTGGAATTTAAATATTCATCATTAATCCGTTCCCGAAGGAAGGATGAATATTAAAAAAAGGACAAATATCAAACGAATTTTTCCCATAGGAATGATCTAAAATTGGTTTAACTTGTTCTAAGTCCCTAATGTTGCACATCTATTCTTTAACACGCATACACATTGCACTAGAAAATGTCGAAAATAATTGCAAATACATTTTAATTACATTGCAATTACTGTATTCATTATTACTTTATCATTATGACCTAGAACTGTTTGTCATGATGACGAAAAATTTATTGTAGGTAAGTAAATAGAATTTGTAAAAAGAAATGCACCTCTTGCATGAAAAGCAACGAAAACAATGGCCTATTGCTTGGTATGGGAGTCACCTTGCATTTTGACATCAGGCAATGTCACATTTGGCGACTGATGTCCAAATAATTCATTAACATTTCCAGCACCCATTTTTTGGGTAAAGTAGTTAAATAATGCTTGTTTGTTCTGTTTTTGTTTTATTTGTTTTATGTGTTTTTTCCCCAAAAGTCTTTAAGCACACTGTCATTGAATGCATTGATACGCTCATTAACTACAGCTATGTTTGGATGCCATTTCTTTATAAAAATCTACATTTTTCCTCACATGGACTATTATTCCAATTACAGCACTTGGAACCAGCCTATCATGTTTGTTTTTCTCCTCAGGTGAAATTTTTCTTATTGCTTCAGCTTTCTATTCTTATAAAGCTCTAGTAGCTCTTGTGTTGTAAAATTCTTTCCTCGAGCCTCCTCGCCGGTCACGTCGCATGAGGGCCGAATATTAAATTTTCGGTCGAATATTAAACAAAATTTCAAGATAGGGAAACACTGATCTATGTTGAATTACACATGGGTGGGAAATCTTGAGGTCTGCCTATACTGTAATACTGTGACATTACTACATCTGCAAGCGGGACATGAATGATACAGGGTTTAAGAGTAGATTCTTTAACATGTCGTTGATTGTGCTGTGAACGGGAAAAACCACGAAGAAATAAGGGCAAACGAAGAAAAAAAAACTATTTCTTATAGGTTGTGGCAGACTTTGAGAAGTAACACATTTAACACATGCGATGGCAACAAAGGTTCTAAAATCGCATGCTCTGTTTGTGGAAGACTTTTTTTTTTAACGTGACCTACTTTCAGTGAGTGCCGATCAATACATGTCTGTTTGTTTCACGCCCATCTTGAGCTATTTCTGTTGGTCCTGACAACTGAATCACGGTACATTTTGGCTGAGTCCCCTCGAAAATAGGTTACTTTAAGCGTTTCCATGTTGCATTGTGTGACACTATAATATGCTTACAAACTTCTGTGTTCTGATTGTATTCGTATTACAAATCGACAAGCGGATATTGTAAAGTTGATAAACAAGATTCTCATACTTTGTTGTTAGATTACACTGTCACTGTTTCTAGTCAGTAGTTCGGAGTTTAAACTGGCTGTTTATTACTTTTCTACTTTAAATGTAGAAATCTTACTTTTAGGGAAAATACAAACAGGTAATTTAGAAGCCATATCTGGAGAATATAGACAGTTGTCAGGTGCAAATTATCTTGTGTTGGAAGAAAACTATTGCTTTCATATTGACTGTGCATAAATGGTGCAACCACACTGTGGATAAATTGTGTCAAGATATTTCGGAGCTTTAGGTAAGTGGAGGAAAATAATATTTAATTGACTAACCTCTCACAGCGAGTCACTCTTTGCCTCTTTACTAACTGTTGATTAACAGTGTAATTATGTGTTGTAGAAGTACACTAATAATATTATTATTTTTGTGAATCGTCTTCTGCTTCGAGAACACTGAAATAGAGTAGGCCGTGCACTACACCAACTTACTGTTAACGGAATCTCAATCTAAAATCCTATCAGTAAAATAACGATCAGTCGACGTCCGCTTGACTGAGAGACGTGAACTCTGCCTGGCTGTCCCTCGAAAGACGCGACCCTGATATCACTATACAAACATACGCACACTGCGTAACACTATTTGATAATATTGCTTTGATTTAACTTAGGTAAGGCATCACAGCTGATTAATGTATTATCACATGTTTTGATATCTTTAGCACTTGTCACAGCAGTGGTTTTCAACTTGAAAAAGGGTGGTCGGGGCAAGGAAGTTTCAAGGGGGCTTGAAGTAATTTTGAAATTCAGTTCATTTGTACGTGTAATCTTTTATAATAAGATCTTTTTTTTTTTTTTTTGGGTCATTTTAATTATAAATTAAAATTTAACTGTCATGCAAATAAAACAGCTCTGTCAGCTTGATGGGGAGAGTGGTTACTGTAGTGCCTTGTTCAACATCAGACCAAAACTAGCAGATATCATTTAGACAAAACAGTGTCAACCAACACATTTGTATCTTGACACTACATTACCAGTTGCTAGTGATTATTTATTTTGTTTTGTTTGACACTTTGATTTATGTCGATGATTTTCTCCAAGTTCTTGAAACTAGCTGCTGGGTGAATAATGAAACTATCAGGCACCTTCACTGGATTCATCAAGAAACAGCAGATCAAGTGGTTTAGCCCTCTTGTTAGAATGCTGCAAGATCAAATACCATCACAAACACTACATCTCAGAAGATCAGCAACAAAAGCAAGAGGACGGCCGCGAAAAACATAGATCGACAACATTAAAGACACTCTACGCCTTCACGGCATGACAATAGCCAGTGGCAGCCAACGTGCACTGGATCGCAAATTATTCCTCCCCACGCCGCTTAATGAGCGAAGTGGTTTATGATGATGATGAGTCATGGGATTTGTCTTTATGTCCTTCTCTTTTTAATCAGTTTTTAAAAAAAATTTGGGTTTGGGTGAGGCACAAAAAAAAGGGGGGGGGGGAGGGGGGAGTTGTTCTTGCTTTATATTCGAAGAGGAGCCACATGAAAAATTGTTGAAAACCACTGTAAATCACTATACAGATATTACGGTAAATATGTAAACAGAGGGAGTCCCCGTGGCAGAGCGGCTAGACGCTCGCCGCGGATCGGAAGGTCGTGGGTTCGCTCCCTGGGGGAGCCGGACTTTTTTCAAAAATAACCTTGCTCCTAGGTCGACCCAGCCTTGAGTGGGTACCGGGTGCCGTCCCGGGAAGTAAAGGCGGCCGGCGTGATGCTGACCACATCGCCCATCTTGTGCCGATTGGTCTATAAAATATAGGTCTAGCCTTTTTTGCCCTATATGCCTAAAGACGTGGAAATGAGTTCTGTACTTACTCATGTGTAAACAGGTATAACAGTGATGCACTAATATGGCTGACTGACTGACTGACTCTCTACCCCGCCAGGACATCACACAAGCGACAAACACCCGATGACACAAAGTGCCTAATAAGGGCGAAAATGGTTGATATCACATGGTTTTTCTTCTTTGTTTTATGGTTAATGTCAAATAACGTTTATTGTTGTGTTTAAAGTTTACTTAACTTCCAAAGTCGACCCATCAGGAAATGAGTAGGAAGCAAAGTACTGGGAAGTAAAGGCTGACCACATCACCCACCAACTGCTCTTTTGGTCTGTAGAATATAGGGCTATATGCCCACTACTGTAAGGTGGAGACCGAGTTTGCGTATTAGTCCAGTGCTTTCCCTTTCTGAGTGTACAATCCTACTGGGGGGGGGGGGGGGGGTGGGGGGAGTGTAGAAGAGCGGTTGGTTTAAAGGTCAGTTTTAGGGGAAATGCCAACAGTGCGAACTGATTCCCGATTCAAGGCCCGGAATGAAGTGGTAGGAGGACCAGTTCTTTACACAGTTACCGCCCTTGCCCCCTCAACAACACCAACATCCAAAAGTTGTGCTAAGTTGGCGGTAGCGCAGACCAGATGGGGAAGCAGCGGTTCTCAATCTGTGGGTCGTGATCCCTTTGGGGGTCAAACGTCGCTTTCACAAGTGTCGCCTAAGACAATCGAAAACACGTATTTACTGAAATATAAGTAGAAACAACAAAAAACTGTATGGTTGGGGGTCACTACAACACGAGGAACTGTATTATAGGGTGGCATTGGGAAGTTGTGAACCACTGGTCTAGAGGGCTCCTACCACTCTAGCCTGTGCCGTGACTCATGCGCGGACTCCCACACCCTGTAAACAGTTATTTGCTATAGAAAATTTGGTGCTTTGTTAATATCCTACCCCAAACAGGGAAATCCACAGGTCACGTGACAGTCTAATATTTCAGAGTGTGGTGGATAGGCTACGTGCAGTCGTGGGACCTAGGCTGCACTCTCTCGTGGCACGTAGGTGGGTTGGGGTTAGGGCCAGTTCTAGATGTTTTGAGGTCGTTAAAAGCATCAGAAAGGCGGGAAACCCAGTCTTACCACCCTTTAAAATGTTGGCTGCCCTGTGAGGGAATCTGAGGTAGGATATTAATAAAGAACCGAAAATTCTGAGAAAAGACGAAGAGAGAATCACCAGACAGGCACTGAAATGGGATATTGACGTGTTGAGAAAACGAGGGCGTCCAAGAGAAACCTAAAGAGGGAAGATTCATGTAGAGCTCGCTCCTCCGTGGAGTTTTCACTAGACCTACATATAGGTCAGCGGTAGAGACCAAGATGAGGTAGAAGACGGGAGAATAAAACTGTCTTTGACTATCACGGCGAAGCCGGGCAGTGAAATCTTGCACAATATACATTTGATAAAATACGTCATTGTGAATATATTGACAGAATTTTAACCAGATTGTGACTCGTACCATCAGTATTGGAACTCTGCGCTGGCTGCTGAAGATGAGGACGCAGCATGTATGGGAATGCCCCGAGTGCTGTGATGTCAATTCTTGACTCAACTGAACTGGACTGAACTGTGAATGTATTGTCTCTAATATACCATATAGGATGTGGTGGATGATCTCCAGATGGGTGTATCGGTGGCGGGACATCTTGCTTGTGATCGAGAAGTTTTCCGGAGGGTGGTTATAGCAACAAGGTTCTGCAAAGGACATGACTGTCTGAATATGCCATATGATAAATTAATATTAACAATTTTTTTTGTGTGTGTTAGTGCATTAGTTATTTATTCTGTGCAAGATGAGTAATAAAAGCATAGAATATAAAAAGTGTTAAGTGTTTTTTTTAAATATTATTTCATTGTAATGTTTTACTTTCGCAAATACAAAAAAAACAAATGGTTTGCACATTTCGAGACAATGTCTTGTGGCGCCATACCATGCAAGGCAGACACGAAAAGAGGAGAAGGATGAAGAGCACAAGGTAAGCCAAGAACAATTCTTCTTCTTCTTCTTCTCTTCCACCTTGTACCTCATCGAAGTGTCGGGGGGAGATGTAATGTTCGTTGATGAGCTCTGTCAAGAGCACTATTAAGACTGATGTTCATTTCTGTAAGGCTGTTCTTAATGCCATCACTCCATCTTTTCCGAGGTCTTCCACTCGCTTTATACCCGTTGTAACGTTTTAGTGTGGCTCGCTGTGGCAGATAGTACCAGGGCATTCTTGTTAGGTGTCCAAACCATTTCATTTGTTGTTCTTTGATGACCTGTAAGACTGGCTTTATTCCTAGCATTCGTCTGATTTCATGATTTTGTATTCTGTCTTTCCTTGAAACTCCTGCAGCTCTTCTAAGGCATTTCATCTCTGTTGTCACAATTTTACGTTCATTGGAGGATGTAAGTGTCCACGTTTGGCACTGATAGCATAGTATTGGCCAAAAAATAGTTCTGATAAGATTCACTTTAGTACTCTGAGGTATCTGCTTGTGTGTCAACAGGGGAGATAGTTGGCCCATTACTTGATTAGCTTTGGCACATCTGGAGCTAATTTCTCTGTCCAGTTTTCCGTCTGAAGTAAAAATTGCTCCCAAATACTTAAATTCTTCTGTTTGTCTCAGGGTGTTGTTTTTTAATTTAATTTCTAAATTGTCTTTATGTCTTCCTATCATCATTGTCTCTGTCTTCGTAGTGTTTATTTTCATATTATATTCCTCCCCTTTGTTACTAATTTGATTTAGGTGGTTCTGTAGGCATTCCATATTTTCTGCTATTAGTACCTGGTCGTCGGCGAAAAGTAATTCTGTTATATCTTCTTCCTGATTAAAGTCTGTTTCGCTACATATGGCGTCCATGTATGTTATGAAAAGAAGCGGCGATAGTACACAGCCCTGACGCACACCAGAGTTCACTATAAAAGTTCTAGACAACCCTGCCTTTGATCTTATGCAGCATTCACTACGTTTGTACAGGCTTTTGCAAATATTAATGAGATGATTGCTGATTCCTTTTTTCCCCATACATTCCCACAACATATTCCTGTCGACTCTATCGAAGGCTTTTTTCTGGTCTATGAATGTCAACAAACATGTCTTATCATGTTCTATTGCCCTCTCTGATAGTTGTCTCAATGTATAAATGGCATCTGTGCAACTTCTGTTTCGTCGAAAGCCCATCTGTGCTTCTGAAAGTTGATACTCTATCAATGGTCTCAGCCTTTTTTCGATGATCTTAGCATACATTTTCCCAGTGTGACTGAGAAGTGATATTCCTCTGTAATTAGTACATTCCCTCTTACTTCCTTTATTTTTCCACAGCGGGACAATGACAGCAGTTTGCCAATCTGATGGTGTTTCTTGATTTTCCCATGCCACCTGAAATATTCTCTTTAACCATATTGCTCCCGTTTCTCCTGCTGCCTTGATGGCCTCAGCTGGTAGATCATCAATACCTGTCGCCTTTAGTCTAGGCGCGGTTCGAATGGCATATTTTACCTCATCCAATAATATACCTGGTTCTAGTTCCTCTGCTGTTAGTTCCGAGTTGTTTTTATGTTCTTCCCTGCTTTTATAGGATGAACAATGCCAAGAACAATGTGGACAGAAAATTAGAAAACATCAGAGAAACTCCGCCAAAACACACTATGTATGGTCGAGGCAGCCAGTGAAGCTTGGCTTAACTTGCTTTGCGAAAAAAAAAAAAAAAAAAAAATTCAGTCAGCATCCCCGAAGGGGAAGCTTTAGGTTATAATTGTGACTAGGCTGTGTGCGCCGTATTAAATGGCCTAGCACTGCTTGACACCAAGCAGCTCTGAAAAGACCTCTTTCAGTGCTGCTGCGATCAAAAGAGACAGACCAAAATACTGTCCCGACCGGCGACAAAGTAGTCTACCGGCCAGCCAGTGGGCGACCTGGTTGTCGATGAACAGAATAGCCAGAAGCCGAGCATTAAATCTCCCTTGACATCCGAAGCGGTAAAAGATTAATCGAAGAAAATGAGGCACGCTTCAGAATTTTAAAACTTTTAATGGTGGTCCAAAGGACGAAATACGCCTTGCCAAATCAAAGGGAAACAACTCATATACTCCAATTACGTCCTTTTTAGGGCGTAATTTTTTGTTATTTGAAACCCTACTCTGGCTTTTGCCAGGGGCCGCAATATAGGCAGGCCATACATATGGCCAAATGTCTGAACGCGGTTTCTGGGACCTCTCCACGGCGATCCTCATCCGCATGGTGGCACTTTGTGTCATCGGGTGTTTATCGCTTGTGTGATGTCCTGGTGGGGTAGAAAGTCAGTCAGTCAGTTATTTGAAGCCCCGCTCTGGCTTTTGCCAGGGGCCGCAATATAGGCAGGCCATACATATGGCCAATTGTCTGAACGCGGTTTCTGGGACCTCTCCACGGTGATCCTCATCCGCATGGTGGCACTTTGTGTTATCGGGTGTTTGTCGCGTGTGTGATGTCCTAGTAGGGTAGAAAGTCAGTCAGTCAGTCGGGAAACAACAGAAACCGGAAACATTAAGTAAGACGGGGGAAGACATGCACAAGTAACAACAGGGTGGAGGACGAGCGGTCGGATTCAGATGGAAGCATCAAGCCCAGAAATGGCGCAAACACTAGAATTCAGTCACGAAATTGACGCAAATAATCCAGACCACAAATATAGGCGGAGACTGTTAGCAGCCTCGGCTAGCTAGCAGCAGTCTGAAAGTGGTCGAACTTTTCATTTTTTTTTTCTCAAAAGGACTTGGACTAGGCACGCTTTTTTCAGTCCAACAATGTCTTTCATTCTTTCTTTCTTTCTTTCTTTCTTTCTTTCTTTCTTTCTTTCTTTCTTTCTTTCTTTCTTTCTTTCTTTCTTTCTTTCTTTCTTTCTTTCTTTCTTTCTTTCTTTCTTTCTTTCTTTCTTTCTTTCTTTCTTTCTTTCTTTCTTTCTTTCTTTCTTTCTTTTTCTTTCTTTCTTTCTTTCTTTCTCTTTCTTTCTTTCTTTCTTTCTTTCTTTTTTCTTTCTTTCTTTCTTTCTTTCTTTTTTTCTTTCTTTCTTTCTTTTCTTTCTTTCTTTCTTTCTTTCTTTCTTTCTTTCTTTCTTCTTTCTTTCTTCTTTCTTTTCTTCTTTCTTCTTTCTTTCTTTCTTTCTTTCTTTCTTTCTTTCTTTCTTTCTTTCTTTCTTTCTTTTTCTTTCTTTCCTTTCTTTCTTTTTAAATCTACCTTTTTGTGTTTTTAGGAGTGCCTCCCTCTTTCTCTCTATTTTTTTTCATTCCTCCTTTTCCCCCTGTAGTTCCAATTTCTGTCTTTTGTTTCTTCTTTAAAATGTTGTTAATTCTCAATTTAATGCTCTTGTTATCACCATTATTTACATAAATTTTCGCCATTGTATGAAAACAAAAAAGAGTTGGGGTTGGGGATTGGAAGAGGTGGGGGTTAGGGGTGGGGGCGATGGGTTGGGGAGGGGATACAGGCATTATCTATGATTCTAAAGATCGTTTCAGATGGCAAACAATGATCTCCTACACTTACATTAGTAGTAGTAGTAGTATTAATAGTAGTAGTAATAGTATTGTTATTATTATTATTATTAATATTATTGTTATTTTTATTATTAGTAGTTGTAGTAGTAGTAGTAGTAGTAGTAGTAGTGGTAGTGGTAGTAGTAGTAGTAGTAGTAGTAGTAGTAGTAGTAGTAGTAGTAGTAGTAGTAGTAGTAGTAGTAGCAGCAGTAGTAGTAGTAGTAGTAGTAGTAAAGTAGTAGTAGTAGTAATATTCACTTTTTTTATTTAATTCTGCATGGAAATGGTTATTGAAATTGGAAGAGAAACTAACATTCACCATTAAACAAAGGCACTCAGTGTTCATCAGTCATGTGATGAGAAGAACAACACTGGAGAACGTTGTGATAACGGGAAAGAGTCATCGGCAGAAGAGGCAGAGGTAGACCACAGAAGATGGCGCTTGACGGCCTGAAGCGATGCCATTGTGAAATCAGTGAGATTGATTCCAACTATAAGCGCCCGAATCGCAGGGCAGGGCACATGATGATGATGACTTAGATAACATTCGATTGATATTTGGTGATTTGACTTTCATATGAACTACCGAAAAGTTAGATCGAAAACGCTATCAGTACAATCTCATTATGCTAATTAGTCAATGCTGGATACACAGGAGATCGCTGGTAATTGCGCATAAAGGGATTTACACAGGTAACGGTTATCTTTTCTAACCACCCACACACACCACGATCGCTGCGGTTATCGCCAACTGTTGTCATATAGATATGGCCTAACATCTGAAAGGGGTTTCTGGGACCTCTCCAAGGGTGATCCTCTTCCACATGGTGGCACTTTGTGTCACCGGGTGTTTATCGCTTGTGGGATGTTCTGGTGGGGCACAACGACCTACCTACCTAATTAATTCGTTAGTTAGTCGACAGATCATCATCCGCGGCTTAATAACCAGCTGCGCAGACATGTCCCCCATCAAGCCCCCTCATATGGAGACCGGAATAGAAAATAAAACGGAGAAAACCAAGAGAGATCCTGCATAAATCATCAATGAACATCGAAGACCCAAAGGAGGCAACGAACAGCTAGACATGGAGAGCTATTACCTCTCCCCTATGCGCCGCCCTAGGCTCAAGAGGAAAGACGAACTAACATATATCGTGATTGTAGCAGATTCGTGAAGCATGCTGGGAAATGTGAATAAAGGGCAGGCTTAGAGGTAGCGTTAGCAGCCAATCTATCAGTTTGCTCAGAAAACCCGTATGAGAGGCGGAGATCATCAATGCTTATGATCCGAATCTTCTGATGCTAGCCACTCTATCAGACGCAGGACATCAAAGCTCTAGATCCTAGTCTTCTTGAGTGATGCCAGACACTCTCCTAGGCGTATATCATCTCCCCCTGTTGGATACCACAGCCATTATTAGTAGTCTTTCAAGACAAGCTTGTTAAGGAGACACTCAAGAATGGAGGGATGTCTTAATTTGTCTTCTTTTGATCAATCTCTCCTCTCCGAGCAATTACCTAAATGGTTTGCATTCCATTTTGACATTAGGGCACATAGGGCTACACCGGCCAGGTGTATTTTCTTCTCTATCCGTCCCCACCCCACCTAGTTTTTCCAACCGAGAATTACAGTCTGTATGATTAACATCTCAACAATCTGTCAGTCTTTCCACAAGGGACTGTGATAAACATTCTGTGTGTTTTTCGTTGGCACAGGAGCGGAGCAAAGATGGGGTGACTTGTTTGCTATGAAGCTGAAACTAAAACTATCAGACCAGACCAGACTTGGCGTCAACACCGAGAAAGGAAGGCCAACCACAGAGATGAATGAAGGCGGGTGAGTCTGCAGAAATGAACCTCAAGTGCTCGAAATGCCGAATAAGCAGAAGGATTACGATCTCAGTGATGAGATTACAAATGGTACAAATAGAACATTAATATTGGGGCACCATAATAATGGTTACAAAGTAGCCTTAGTCCAGTGTGGGTGGGTAAATGGTACCAAATTGATTTCCCTCATCCCCTTCATACAGCAGACAGCTTGTCTCTGACGGAAGCGGAAACTGCTTTTGTGCGCAAGCGCAGTATCTATTTTGGTTTATGGTGGAAGTGTGCGGTGATTATAATATCGCTTTTACAATGATGTAATTTTTTCAGGTAAAACAGTTTAACGCCTGATGCAAAAAGACAGTATTAAACACTGAGTACATGACTAAACTTATATGGGGCGTGTGCTCTCGTTTGTATGTATCGTCCACATTGTCTTGCTTTGCATTTTTTAACACTTCTCTGTCATCTGCTCTGTGTTCATTTCAAAAGTGGTTTTCTAAAAAAAAAAAAAAAATCTTTTGGTAGTCAAATTTGAATAATTGACTGTCGTCGTTTTGTAGTTTTCTAACTTTTTGTTGTTTGCATTTTCCTTCATTTGATTTGAAAGAAACTGGGGATGAGCGCTGTATTTATTGGGGGTTCAAACCACATCTTATCTGAGGATGACATTCCATTAATTTTGATCATTAAGAAAAATATTAACAAATTGGAGAAAGCAGATTTTTATTTGATCGGTAAAAAAAAAAAAAAAAAATAGCAGTCTGTTTTTAACTATTTCAAGTAGTAACTGTGCTAATAACCGTTTTAAAAATGTATCATATGTGGTAAAAATGTTTGTCTAATTAGAATGTTAGAAAACTTAAAACATTGGAATTGATAGCAGAGACCTGAAAAATTAAAAATTGCACCACAACACAGACATAAGAATTTACTGAGGGAATTAACTGTGGAGTTCCAGGCAACAACTCTTATGTGATTAACCCCTCCTAAATCTCAAACAGCACATCTTTTAGTGCTCTCTCTCCCTCTCTCTCTCTCCCCTCCCTCCCTCCCCCCTCTCTATATTTTCTTTTTTACATTTGGTCAAAGCCTACTGAAATTTGGCTCTCCCCAGAGAACACTCACAGCAATGACCCTTATACTTTTGGCATGTCAGACATATAGTATGCAAACATTTTTTTTTAAAGACTAATTTGAACTTAGTGAGATGTCAGTTTCATTGTGGTCACCTTTTCTTCTCAGAACATTTCCTAGTACTCATTTTAGGCTGAGTTGACCTTGCAGCCCAGGTTAACTGTAACATTTTTACTTTCGAAAAGGGGGGGGGGGGGGGGGGGGGGGGGTTTGAACCAGTCTCTCTTATTCCTTTTTCATAAAGTATATTTTATGGGTAATGTCTGCATCTGATTTTTAATTTACAAAATATATTTGCAGTAGGTTGATCCAGAAATTCATTTTTTTTTGGGTGCTGTCTATCTTGTAAAGCAAAATAGGGGATGTCTTGTAATTCGACAGCCCAGTTTTCTTCTCTTTCTGTCTTGTACAGCAGGATAGGGCATCTTTTGCAGTCTGACTGTCCTATTTCTTTGGTGCCCTATTGGTTATGGGGTGGGGGGGGGGGTGGTGGTGGGGGGGGGGGGGAATACTGCTCCCTTTCAAGCAAGGTCACTCATTAGAAGTTTGCTGAAAGTGGATGTGTTAGGCCAAAAGACACAGATATCACAGCCTAGCTGTAAAACCCAATACAACAGGCCAGCTGACCTTTTGATGGTGAGCACAGATGAGCAGAACAATGTTGCTTATAATTGATGTGTTTGAATTTGCATCAAGGCAGTTTTTAATAATTCACTGAGACTCCAGCCTTAAATGGATTCCAGGACATGTCATGTGAAGCAAAGGGCATCCGTCTTATAATGACCATATTACCCATAACCATTATAATGGGGAAGAAAAGGCTCTAACACAGGGGTGGGCAAGCTATGGCTTGCAGGCTAGAATTGGCCCAGCGAGCAGTGTTTACTGGCTTATGTAAAATTACTATGTATTCTGCTCCTTGAGCTCTCAGTATAGTAGAACATGAAATTACCCTTACATATGCGGAAAGAAAAAATCCAATCGTCAGTATGAAAAAAAAAAAGGTGATAACCTAAACAGTGATAGCTAGAAACATACGTTGCAAAATTTTTGATCATGCTAGTGAAACACATGTTGCTGACAAACTACAACATTAGGAGATGGTGTCTGTTGGTGGACTTTAATAATATTATATACGGCAAGGACCATATTTTTTCTCTGAACATACACATTTAGGAATATATAGAAGGGCTTCAGTGGATGAGTGTGTCTGGCCAGAGGCTTAGCAAAGGATTATAACATTTATCTTATAAAATATTGTATTACAAGGAAACTTAGTGTTATGTTTATAATAATTTGTTATATATGACCCAGGGCGAGGTTGGTAACTTTACATTTGATCTGCGGAACAAACAAAAAAACAAACAAACAAAAAACCGTTGCCCAGCCCTGCTCTTTTGTCCAAATCACAGTGATGTGAAAATGGTTCTTTCCTTTTACTTTTTATAATTGATGTGAGGACTTGAATGAAATACTGTTGAATTACATTTTATCAGCTTTATCCAGTAGAATTATTCATAGTTTTGCTTTTCTGGAAGTCAAACCATCTCATTCTACCTGTGTGGGTTTATGGGCCTCATTAGAATAGACCCATGGCTCTTCCTCTGACTACCTTTCCACATGCATGCCATGAAAGGCAGCTGGGTTTTTTCCTTTTAAAGTCTGGATTGCATCTGCCTGAGAATCCAGGGACCAACAGTCTGTATACAAGTAAGCAAAATCTGTAAATCAGATGAGCATGCAAAACACAAGTTCTGGAACGAGACTCAAGTCCAGAAGTGGACAAACAACCAGAATTTTCCTTCGAAGTTAACAGCTGGTAAATGCCAGGTGAAAGAAACCATCCCATTCTGTGAAAATTTTAAAGAACTGGGCAATTGATTCACACAAGTTCATAAAGATAAGCTTTAGATATAAAATCACTCCTGCCAATAGCATCCTTATAAAACAGTGTAATGAATATAGTTCAGCATCTGTGGCTTAGGCTTTGTGGACATGCCTAAATAGAGGTGTTTCCTTTGAAGTCAGAATGCATCTGCATGTAAGACAGTTTACGTGCAGTGAATGCAAGGATAAAGAATTAACGCCTTTAATTTAAAAAAAAAAACACTCCACACATGTACAAATGAAAAAAAAGGTACAATAAACGGGCCTTTTATGTCAGAGGCACATCGAGGAAATGGTTCTGGATCCATATTATTGTGGACCAAGTGGCAACATGGTTAATGTGGTCAACATCACGTCAGCGACATGTACAACCAGGGGCTGTTAGTGTGTATTTGTTGGATAATACTTTAGGAATGTTTTGTGATATGTAAATGTCAATCACCTTTGCAGGATGGGATGCTCCCACCTGCTCACATGATTCAAAACCTTTGATGGCTAGATGAAGGTATGATAGAGGCACCTCTGATTTATTTAGAAAGAATTTTAAGGTGAAATGAAGAAGGAGGTTTCGATAACAATGGAAACCTGGGAAAGTCATTATATAACAAGAATAGCACAGGATCCTCCACCCTCCCAAAACAAAAAAAAATGTTTTGTGTGAAACAAGCTAGTTTTCATTTCTTAAGTATAAAGCAGAAACAATAATTATATAATCGCTACCCAGAAAGACAGAATATCTGCTGTCTTTAATTCTTCTTGTTGCTAAATTTCTTTCCTCTGCCATTGTTATAATTTTCAGTATTAGGTTTCTGGATAAGGTTTCCTTTAATGGGCTAGGAATATCTAACTACCTATATTCTATTGATGTTGTTGTTAACACATAAGGCTCTCACAAGGGATCCCCTTTACTGCCAGTCTGATGCTTTTCTGCCCTTAGCATTGTGTCATTTTATATCCCATGTCATTTTATAAATTGTTATTTTATATCCTGTGTCATCTTATATCCTATGTCATTTTACATTCCTTTATTTCCCCATTTTTGCTCTCTTTCTCCAAATTTCCTTGGGTTGTGCATATCTTTCTTTTTTCGCCATCTGCCACCCATCAGAGAGCTGTCCTCACCAAAGTGTCATCATGAGGCATTCTGCAAGCATGTCCAAGCAACCTCTTCATTTTCTTGCTTTGATCAATTTTGCCAGTGTGGGCTGAGTACATTTATTTTTCTGACATTCGGCTAATTCATTGTTTTTACAATCAACCCCCCTCTTTCCTTTTTCATGCCATGCTATGAGCATACTTTCATTACCAACTCCATCGATCACATCTGGGTTTCTTGCATTTGCCATTTTAGTACATGACATAATTGGGTGCTGTTCGTGTTTCCAGGGCCAGGATTAGAGTAACTTCCCTTGCCATTCATGCTTCCTTGGGTCAATGGACCATTCTTATGTTGCTGGGAAAGTCGTGTTTTCCTTATTGTGGACGGTTTAACCGTTGCCTCTTTTCTTGTCTTCTCACTGCACGCTTAGGTGATTATTTTTATGTTCGGCTACCTGCGCGGCGATTATGGAAACAGCAATATTTTTCGATTCCTAAGCTCCTTAAAACTGCTTTCTTTCTCTCAGGGGGAAGCCATCAACAAAATTTAGAAATACAAAACCATCCCATTTTCGATAGTCAAGAATCGTTGTGCCTGTGGCGCTTACCCCTGCAGTACTTTTTGCTTGTACACAGGCACCTGTGGTGCCTGAAATTGACTCACAACAACACAACCTCCCACAAACATTATATACGCCGAGCGGATGCCAAACCAAGCCATATCATAACACCCCGGCAACATAAAAAGGTCCAGTGACCTAAGGAGACATGAATGGCAAGGGAAGTTACTCTAATCCTGGTCCTGGAAACATGAACAGGACCTATAATTGAATTAGAAAGAAATTAACATAATAATTGGTCCTAACAGAAGGGAGATTATTGAGAAATCTTCGAAGTCAGGAGTTAAATTATTATAGTGGAATCTTTGATATCGAACATAATTAGTTCCAACAAGTTCCATTCTGTTTGAAACTGAAACAGTTTTCTGATACATGTTAATGTTAATTGGCTTACTTAGCTGGGTTCCTGAACCCTAGAAAATTACTTAAATATTACTTTTTTGCCAACAAAGTGTACTTCTCATATAAAGTTGAATATAACAGAAATAAACATCTTACGCTCAAAGAATAAACAAATTAAAAAGATAAAACGTAGAGGAAAACTTAACTTCACTTTATCTGCACGAAGGCAAATTGATTATATAAGTGAAAATCAGTGAGGGTACAGTTTGTATGGAGATCCCTGGGAGCTATCGCTGGAGCTGTGGCTTTTGTGTTTTGTGTGACACTCAGCAGGCCGGATGCTGCTGTACGAACAGAGCCAAATGGGATAAAACCCGGTGGTGCAGTGGTGTCTATCCTCTTATCTTTTTGTAGTAGAGACTCTGCAGAGGAGCGTGCCTAGAGAAGTCTTCTAATCGTCAGAAGAAGTCCCCCTTCTTTGAATGATTGAACTCCTGTACCTTTCTTACACTCTCAGGTGTAGGCCAGCCCGGGTAGCAACTCCTGGGTTTTGTTCTCCTCTTGTCCCAGTGTGGGTTCCAGGGCCTTATTGTGGGGAAAACAAGAAAAGACTCACTGCCTCCCTATTTGGCATGTCATAAGAGTCAACTAACTGAAGGCTTCCTTCGAAGTCAGAGTACATCTGCCTGAGAGGCAAGGAACTAGCAGTCTGCATACTAATAAGTCATGTGTAAAGCGGATGTGCACACAACACTCAGGTTCTGGAAGAAGACTAAAGTTGCCAGGTCGACTAACAACCATAACTTTCTGCCAGTGAATGCCAAGAAGTAGTAGTTCTTGTGCAGTTTAGTTAGTTTATTCATGTCAATAATTTAACTTTGAACTCACCATTGAACACCTTGTCTTTATTTTAAACATCTTTCAATTAAAGTCAGAAAACATGATTTTCAGAAACGCCAGTCGAGCCTGAGACAAGACAGTGAAGAAGACCAACGGCTTAACTAAACTGTAGAAACAGCTCTTGAAATTCCAGTTCTGGTTGGCCGTTGCAATGGCAGTGCAGGCGCCAACATCAGCAGATGCCTGTCTGAGCATTGTTCATAGCCTGATGTGCCATCGGCAGGTTGGTATAGATCTTATTATTGTCAGCACATTGATCTCTGCAGTACTGGCCAGGCTTCATGCGAAGGACAGGAGGCAATTCATCCCCGGCCCTAATTTTTCTTCTTCACATTCATCAGCTGTGAACTGTGGCAGAAAGTTCTTGTTGTTCTTCCACTTCTGCACTTTAGTCTCCATCTGCCATGTGTACAGGAAATTCAAGATTGGGGACTGGACACAGCAGACTCTGCAGCCGCCATATGTACAGGACATTCAAGATTGGGGACTGGACACAGCAGACTGCAGCCACCATATGTACAGGAAATTCAAGATTGGGAACTCAAAACAGCCACCACAAAAATACTGAATATGTACTCTCTACATGAAATAGTAGGATCCCAGGCTAAATGCTTGTTTGCCAATTCAAATGTCTTGGGTTCAAATATGTCTCAGGGCGTTAAAAAAAACAAACTATTTGTATGTTTTGTCAACCCAGCCTGTATTGTATGCCAGTCAGTTGTTGGGTAGCAAAGATGCCATGCATGATGATGCTGACATAACCCATCAAGTTGTAGAGAGAGAGAGAGAGAAGGAGAGAAAGAAAGAGAGAGGCAGAGAGAAGGAGAGAGTGCTGCATGAGATGAAGTGGTGCAGCGAGTCAGTTCTTTGACCTTTAACCCTGTCACCCAGAGAGGCTCCTAAGTGGCACTTCTGGTAGGTGCCATTTCCACATAAAAGCTCGCTATATTGGCTTGTTTACGAGCTAACAGAATCTGTTTTGTAGAGCATCTGCGTAAACTTTTAGCAGGGCCGTGAATGATTACATGTACTAGAAATAGCATTTAGAGGGTCTATGAAAAAAGGCTTTATTTATAGAAATTCTGATATCTGTCCCCTACTAGTCTACGGTTACTAGGTCACAGATTCAAGTAACTGTCGCCCCATAATTCATATTCGAGGCTCTAAGAGACGTAAGCCAGTCAGTTTTCTGCTGCTTTTGTTCTTATAAACTACTTCCCTTCATCTATATGGCAGTTGTTGATTTCTTTTTGGGTCCAATAATTGAGACGGATATACAGTCAGACAGTTACTGGTGTCATCGGAATTTTAACTCTTCGTTTGCTGCTAAAGATGGGGATGGAGTGCTTATGGGTGTGTCCTGCGTGCTATTATGTGGATTCCTAATTCAACATTCAAATTGAATGTTTGCAATTTTTCTTTGGTAAGTATTTTTCCTGATTTTGGAAAATGCAGGAGTTAACGGGATCTTGACAGTGTTGTTTCTTGGTCAGCTGGGTAAAAGGGTTAAACAATATCCCTACTGTGCTGCAGCCGGATAAGGTTCCTTGACTTTCAGGCTACTTTATTGTCATGAGAGTCTGAAACAACCGTATTTGCTTTCTGTAGGTACATTTAGTGGTATGTGTGAATGTCTTTTCAAAGAGAACAAGCAGTTAGTTGTATTGGCTTCTTGAGAATATTGCTAACCAGACCCAGTTTTTGGTTGTGATTTTACTGTGCAGTTTTACATTCAGAAGTTTGCCACTGGGCTCTGAATGGTGTGATGCTCATGCTACTGTCCAGATCAATGCAGTGCAGTCATTTATCAAATCACCTGCAGATAATTTTGAACCTGGATATGTTGGAAATATGAAACTGCGATCATAGCCCCTATGCCACACATACTGACTAATTCATGTGATTCTGTGGCGAAGTGGTCAGGTTGTTTGCCTCGCGCTCTTTAATCGTTGTGGATTCATTTCACAGCTGTGACGTTTCATTCTTAAGTGCATTTTGTACGTATACCCCAGGGTATCATCACCGGAGCTACGGTGTTTGATCTTTGTGTGACTCTCTCGGCCAACAGCTAGCCATTCTGCAGAGACAGACCAGACCAAATGGAATCAAACCCGGTGCAATGAAGGGAGCCCTCTCGACTTTAATCTGTTTTATTTTTTTAAGACATTGACTGAATAAGGAATGATAGAAAAATCTGTTAGTTTTAAATATCAAATTATTTCAGATTAGTTTTTAATAGTGCTGAGTTTCCCTGTTTTGCATTCAGGGTGGTGAAAGTGAAAGCTTTGCTAAGAGAGCCATTGAGAGTCTGGTGAAGAAGTTGAAGGAGAAGCGGGACGAGCTTGACAGTTTGATCACTGCCATCACAACAAATGGTGCTCACCCATCAAAATGTGTGACCATACAACGAACACTGGACGGCCGTTTGCAGGTATGAGTTTTTTCACTTGCTGTGTCTCTTTTTCTCTTCTCCAGCATCGTCCTCTTTCCTTGGTTTCTTTTTCTTCACTCGCATGTTTCTTTACCCAATTAGAAAGTAGAGTATACAAGGGTAGGGTCATTTAAGTGCCCTAATTTGAATTTCTCAGGAGGTTGAATGGGGAATCTGGGTTTCATCCTGTTTCATTGAAAAACAGGATTCATCAAGCTACTAAAAAAAAAAGTAACAACCTTTTTTTTTAACGCCTTAGGCACATTGGGCATATGGAAAGAGCACCCATATATATATTTGCAGACCACTTGTTGGGTAATGCGGTCAGCATTATGCCAGCTGTCTTTACTTTCAAAGGACATACCTCCATTTACCCATTTAAAGTTGGGTCGACCGGCGACACCCTATACCATGATAAAATGATAAAAATCCACCCAGCCAGCATTGGGTTTCGATCACAGTACGCTGGAATTACAACTCAGACACACAACACCTAAGCCACAGACACCACAGTCAAGCTACTAAGGCAGGGCTATTCAACTGGCGGCCCGTGGACGCTTAGCAAGTCCACAGGTCATTGCCAGCTGTACTGTATGATTGATCCTTCTATGCTTGGGCCTTTGACCTGTGATGATCCCTATTTTGAAAAAGTTGTCTACTGAGTAAATTTAGTAGTAGAATAGCCCTGCACTAGAGTGCCAGACCTTTAGGTAGGAGTCTTGATGGGAGGAATCACTCGCTCACTTTCTTCTGGTTATTTCCCTTTGTTTTAAAAAAAAAAGTTTTTTTTTTTTTGGATTATTATCCTCTCCTCCAAATGTCTTCTTTTCCTGTTATTATTTCCTTCACTCTATTTCATCTCATTTTCTTCCAGTATTTTCTTTCTCTTTGTTTTCTTTATCTAATCGTTCTCTTTGTGTTCTTCTTCCTTTTATTTTTCCTATTTTCTTCCTTGTTTTATGTTTTTTCCCTCCTATCTTTCTCCAAATTCTTTCCCTCACAGTTCTTTAAGAAAGGTCAAGTTTTACGTGAATGTATCATTCCCCCTGTCTATTCTAGCAGATACATTCATAGAAAAAAAGATAATAATATGTCAAAGGTAGTTGAAGTTGAGATGTCAGTTTCCACATGCACTCTGTAATCTGATTTTCCTTTTGTAATTGACACAGAAGAGTTCTTGTGAGAAAGGAAGAAATTAGAACCATTGTTAAATTCATTGAGAAACAAAAGTTGAAATGGTTTGGCCACCTAATGAGAATGAATCCAGCAAAGCCGACAGTGAGAGCCTGTAACACGAAAATAGAAACACCATCAGATGACTGGTGGTTTCAGTTGACATCTCAGTTTCCATATAAGGATTAATTAATGTTGACATCTCAGTTTCCATATAAGGATTAATTAATGTTGACATCTCAGTTTCCATATAAGGATTAATTAATGTTGACATCTCAATTTCCATATAAGGATTAATTAATGTTGACATCTCAGTTTCCATATAAGGATTAATTAATGTTGACATCTCAGTTTCCAAATAAGGATTAATTAATGTTGACATCTCAGTTTCCATATAAGGATTAATTAATGTTGACATCTCAGTTTCCATATAAGGATTAATTAATGTTGACATCTCAATTTCCATATAAGGATTAATTAATGTTGACATCTCAGTTTCCATATAAGGATTAATTAATGTTGACATCTCAGTTTCCAAATAAGGATTAATTAATGTTGACATCTCAGTTTCCATATAAGGATTAATTAATGTTGACATCTCAGTTTCCATATAAGGATTAATTAATGTTGACATTTCAATTTCTTATTTTCTTTTTAAAATCGAGACAATGTTGCTTCTTTTTTCCCCTTTGCATTTAATGTATATATGTTTTGCTGTTGGCCGATTGGTTCCCATTTGTTGATCCCACATTTCCAGGTTGCGGGAAGAAAAGGCTTTCCTCATGTAATCTATGCTAGAATCTGGCGGTGGCCAGACCTTCACAAAAACGAGCTGAAGCATGTCAAGTTCTGCCAGTTTGCATTTGACTTGAAACAGGACAGTGTTTGCATCAACCCTTACCATTATGAAAGGGTTGTTTCTCCAGGAATCGGTAAGAGAGTTTGAAATGTCTGCTTTCGTTGCTTGTCTGCCATGGAGACATTTGTCTTGCCTTTAGCGACTAGATGCTTGCCTGCTGGCCTGCTGGTCAAACCTTCATCGAGTCAGATCTAAAAAAAAAAAATGTGTTTTCATTAAAAAAAATTTCAAACAAAATTGACACTTGTTCTCAGGTCGATTAATCTTAAAATGGGTACAACGTAAGTGTCCTGAGAGGTTGAGGCAGTCAGATTGATGTTGACCACATCATCAAGTGCTGATTGGTTTATTTAAATATAGGAGTTGAGTTGAGTCAAGAATTGACATCATAGCACTCTGGGCACTGCCATATGCGCACTGTCCCCATCTTCAGCAGCCATCACAGAGTTCCAGTAATAATGGGGCCGGTCCTAGTCTGGTTATATGTCCATTTTGCCTTTCCTCTGAGCCAACTAGTCCCTCTGGTCACTCCCAGGGGTATCGTTCTCTTCAGACCACAATAATCTAGTTTCGCTACCTGATCCCAAAGGGCCTTGACCACATCTGCCTTGTCATGTATCAGTTCACCACCCAGTGGTGCCGATCCAGTCAGTCTGTCTGCCTAGACCTTTTAGTGTGGTCACAATATTTCAACTGTCTTTTCATTCTGTCTCTTCAGAAGCTAGGCCTAGCACTATATATCCAGTGTGCCAATGGTGTGAAAAGAGTCGCACCACCCATTGGAATCTTCTTCTTCTTCTTCGATCCTTCTGTCAGAAAACTTATATCAGGAGGCCGGTAGCCTTTATGAAAGCTATCGTGCAATCCATATCCTCTCGTGTACCATACAGTTTTGTCTTCAGTGTGGTTGGAACAGGCCAGATTGCGTCTCTGTTGTCAGCATACAGTTGACAGTGTTGGAGCACATGCTCAGCATTTTCGGGTGCCACGCTGCAGGGACACGTCTCCGTATTTCCTACACCGAAAAATTTGAACATATGTTGACGAAATCTGTTGTGCCCTGTCCTTAGTCTGAATATAATAGACTGTCCCTCTCTAGAGAGGCGATGAAGTGAGTCTTGGGGAGAAAATCTGGTGTGGGTATCCAGCCACCTTTCTTGGATACTAGATTGTATTAGTGTTTTCATCTCTTGGTGGGTTAAGTCGCTATTTGGTTGTACCATGTCACTGCCGCTTCTGGCTAATCTGTCCGCTATTTCATTGCCTTCCAAGCCACAGTGACCTGGAATCCACTGCAGTACTGATTGTTCTACTGAAGAGCCTAAGTAAATCAGCTGTTGCGTCAAGTCTACAAACTGAGTGTCTTTTGGGTTAACAATTGCTTGTAGAACTGACATAGCATCAGTCAGAAAGACCACTCTGCTATATTTGCTGTGCTGTTGTCCATTCAGGAAAGAACATGCCGCTAGAAGTGCTTCTGCCTCTGCTCTGTAATTGGAGGAATATGAACCTGTTGGTACAGCCTGGTTGATTTTTAAACCATTTGGGCATTCTATGTATATTCCTCCTCCTCCGTCTCTTACTGCTCTCTTGGCTGAACCATCTGTATACACTCGAATCCAACTCTGGTGTGGGTAAAGTCTATTGATCTCTCCTTCTGTAGTTGATTTCATATCAGTGCTGCTCATTGATGATTTGGAGGAGACCCCTGTTACAGTGGTTCTGACTGTTGGTAGGCTATCCCTAAGCCAAGCGGGGCAGTCGTTGTAAGGTTTAAGTGGAACATTTGGTATTATGGGAGGGAGTTTAAGGACAGCGAGCTTGGCATTTGCGTTCTTAATAAAGCAAGTTCTCTTTAGTCTAGCCTTCTGGGGTTTCTGCAGTCGGCTGTACATGGGTTGTTCTTGAAAGTGGTGGTATTTGGAGAGCTGGGTGAGGTTCTTTGTGTCTCTCCTATCTTCCAGATTATGGAGACCAGTAATTGTTTCCATATCTGATATGGGCGTGGAGCGCATTGCCCCTGTCATAATACGGAGAGCGTGGTTTTGGATCTTTGAGACTTTTTGAAAATTTGATTTAGCTGCTGTGCCCCAAGCAGCTATTCCATATTCTAGTGTTGGCCTCACATAGCCTGCATAAGTCCTCTTAAGGACATTGAGGTTTGCCTCCCAGTCTGTTCCAGCTAACTTCCTCATCAGTTGTGTTCTCTTGAGTCCCTTGCTCTGTGTCTTTTCTATCTGTTTTCTCCATGTGAGTCTTGAGTCAAAGGTTACTCCTAAATATGACGGTGAGTCATCATGTATCAGTACCTGGCTGCCATATCTAAGTGAAACTTTCTGGGGTTTGGTAGAGAGACTGAAAATGGTGTGTGTGGTTTTGGCCCCATTTACAGGCATGTACCAGCTATTGGACCACCTCTCTAGAGTTCCGAGAGATTCTTGAAGCCTTGTCTGTGCTTTTTCAGTGACCTCCTCTGAACTCAGTAGCGCCAGATCATCGGCATACATAACGGCTTGAACTCCATTACAGAGGGTTGATTTTATGTCGTTAATGTAAACTAGGAAAAGAATTGGGGACAGAACTCCACCTTGTGGAACTCCATGTGTCATTGAGACTGATCTGCTCCTTGAACCCTGTATCTTGACTCTTGCAGAACGATTTTCAAGATATTTTACGATCCACCCAAGCATGTGATGGGATATTCCACTTTCAAGTAGCTTTTGTTTCAGCCCATTTTTCCACACTTTGTCGAAGGCCTTTTCCATATCCACCCAGACTGCAATAGTGTGCTTTTTTTCCTGGAATGCATCTTCAATGTGTTGAGCAATAAATGTAATTTGGTCTTCTGTTGATCTGCAACGTCGAAAACCTGCCTGTTCCTCCATTAGTTTGAAGTTTTTCTCTAGGAACCAGGTCAGTCGGTTGTTCAATAATCTTTTCAAATAGTTTGCACAGACAGCTAGTGAGGCTGATGGGTCTGTAGCTGTCTGCGTTGTTCTTCGGCTTTCCTTGTTTCAGGATTACGAAGATTTCAGACTTCCTCCAGGCTGGAGGAACTATACTAAAAATCCAGCGGGCATTAAAGATGTTTAATAATTTCTTTTTGGCACTTAGACCCATGTGTAGTAACATATCATTCGTGATTTTATCGGGGCCAGGGGCTTGGTTGGATTTCAGCTGGTTGAGTCCTGTGTTAAGTTTACTCATTGAGAATTTATCTGTCATGATGCTCTCTGCTGGTTTACTCTTGCTGGCCTCCTCGAGTTCTTTTATTCTTTGTACTACCTCATCTTCTCTGGACTTTTCTATATTAATATCACTAACAGATTTAAACTGATTTAAAAGGATATTTGCAGCATCGTTTCCAGATCTGATCTCATTGCCCTCATTTATTACTATTGGATTGGCTTGTTGGGCTTCTCCATTTAGACACTTGACTAGTTTCCAGAGTTTGGACCCATCTTTTTCAAAACTTAGGCTCTTGGTTTTGTCTTGCCAGCTCTTCCTAGTTGCTTGAAGTGTTTCTTTTTTTAGCTTAGCTTCTGCTGCTTTGTAAGCAGTGTTGTTTTCTACCGTTGGGTTGCTTTCTACTCTATCTCTTGCTTCTGAGAGAGTTTGGTGGAGGTCTTGAATTTGTTGGGACCAAAATGGGATGTAAACTTTCCTTAAACCCCGAGGTATGGTTTCTTTGGCTGCTTTTAATATAGCTTCTGTAAACTCTTTTACTGATTTAGCAACCTGACTTGATTTGCCGTTTACATTTATCGAGTATACATCAGCAAGGGTAGCAAAACTGTTCCAGTCAGCTTTCTTGTAATTCCAACTAGGGGGCGGCATCGAATGAAGGCCTCTCATATTTAGAACAGAAATCAGGATCGGTCGGTGGTCACTACCTGCTAGTTGGCTGAGCACCATTTTATGTATGTTGTTTGCTAAGTCTAACGTGGCAAATGTTAAGTCTGGGCGGCTGGTTGAAAGCCATCTCCTGGAGAAAACCACTTCCTGCCAACTCCATGTCTTCCCAGTCTTATTCATCTGTCTTTAGTTCTGCCCTCTGTGTGCCTTTTAGGTCTCCCTCCTGCTGTTTCTTTATTTCTTTTGTATTGTGTGTTCCGGAACAATTGCTGTCTTCCTTCCAGAAAATCGTTATTAGCATCTTCATCCCCACTTTCTGTTACCTGTGAAAAACTGGATCAGAGGGAAAATTAAAAAAAAATACTCGTGAAATGTGTTGCCTCCAAAGGGTCAATATAGGACACGAAGGGACAGGGTCACAGACACAGGCATCAGAGAGAAGGTTGGAACAAGACTGTGCCTGAATTCAGTTGATAGACCAAGAGTGAAGTGGTTTGGCCATCTGGTACGAATGCAGCCAGCTAAAACTGTATGTGAGACATTCTACAGCAGAATATGATCGCAGAAAGTGGGAGGAAGACCAAAGAAGGGGTTGATAGTCGGTGTAGCTGAAAAAAATTGTAACTCCAGCCACTTGAGAAGCACAAGACAAATACAGAAAACCATGACACTGGATAGCAGTGTGACAGCAAAAGAAGAAGGTAAACTGTTGCATTTAGTTGGCAACAGAATCCCTCTGTTAGAAGAAAAGGTAATATTTCATGGAAATCAAAACAAAGGTTTTGAAGAGATTGGGAAATGAAAAGAGAGTTGGTGAAAGAAATTTACACAAGTCAGTTGAAATATTTAGACCACACGCACGAAAAGACAACACTCTTTTAAAAACCATATCGGAAGGAGCAGTCAAAGGCAAGAAAGCAAGAGGTAGACATTGATAGAAGTGATAGGACAACATCAAGAAATGAACAGCAGTCTGAGATAGGACACTAACTACCAAGACAAGAGACAGATAGTACTGGAAATCTGTTGCAGGTAACCTGCATTGTGGAGATGGCACCTGATTGACAATTACTCACTGATGATTAACCCAGACTGCTGTGCTTCTAAGCTTGTAAACACTGTCCACTATGCCCATCTATGGCCTATACTGTGCATAGAGCAAATGGATACTCTAGACAGGTTTATAGATAGAAAAAAGCAGATAATTGACTAATGAGAAGAAGGGGACTAGAGAATATTGTTACAGCTGGGAAGATTGAGGGTATAAGAGACAGGGGAGAAAATGTTAGATGTGATTTGCAGGGTGGAAAACTTACAGAGAATACAGGTTTGAGGTGATGGTGAAAGAACAGTTAAGTAAAGTAAATGTTATTACAGTTGACGTAACTACATTGGGCATTCCCATGTGTGCTCAGTCCTCCGATGCAGCAACCACACCAAGTTACTTCTACCAACTGTTCCCATGAGAGATTGGTTATAATGTCTCCTGTCTCAGCCTCGAAGGTGGAACAGACGTGCTTCACACTGCTTTACTCCCATGTCACACAATGGTGTTAGTGTCATAGATTCATCATTATCCAATAGCCCAGTCCATACAGCATTGATGAGATCTAGATAAGAGGCTTTAGTTGTCTAATAAGAAAAACTACATTGGGCATTAGGTCTTCCGATGCAGCAACCACTCCAATGTATTTTTACTAACTGTTCCCATGAGAGGTTGGTTATAATGTCTCCTATCTTTGCTTCGAAGGTATAACAGACGAGCTTCACATTGCTTTACTCCCATGTCACACAATCGTGTTAGTGTCATAGATTCATCATTAACCACTAGCCCAGTCCATACAGCATTGATGATATCTAGATAAAATGCTTTCGTTATCTAATAAGAATGACCTTGTACAAGCTGCCAGACTGCCATGCTGAAAGAATACATTAAACTCAGGACAAAGGGAAGACCACAAAAAATAGGGAATGACAATATTAACAACAGTCTTAGGGAAATGAAGACAAACTTATAAAATGCATTTAAAAGAGCACATAGATTCACTCATTGGCAACCGAGTTCCTCATTGGCTGGCCAGTAGACGGCTGCATCGTTGGTCGGGACAGTATTTGGGATTGTCTCTTACGAGTGTATCAACATTACAAGAGTTCTTTTCAGAGTTACTTGGTGGGGAGCAATGCTAGGCCATTTTATACGGCGCACAAAACCTAGTCACAATTATAACCTAAAGCTCCCTCTTTGGGGATGCTGGTTGGCCGTGACAATTTATTGTTACGCAAAGCAAGCCAAACCAAGAAGCACGTAGATGCTCCTTAAATCTTCCCCTGACAGAGCTGAGGTGGCTGGAGGAAGGTCAGAAGAAGAAAAAAAAAGCGAAGTAAAAGAGAATGAAGTGAAAGAATATGATTGCCTGTTCAACCTGCCATGATGTGAGGAGTAATTTGTATGTCTTTTCTCCTTGATTGCAGATTTGTCAGGCCTCTCTCTTCACCATGCCGGTAAGTTGTCCATGTTTTTTGGTTCACATTTCTAACTGAAGATTTCCTTATTGAAATTGTAGTGTTATCCCAGCTATGTATGTTATCCCAGCTGTGTGTGTTGTTGTTTGATAACTGCTGATGTGAAGTATTTATACCTAATTTAGTTTTTAAAAGGTCTATATAATTTGTAACATGAACAGTGTGAAAGTAATTAGAAAGTCCACTTTAGAATATACAAGTGTGGCATGTAGCTTAACTCTTTCAGGCCCATGAATTTTGACAGACTTGGCCCACATTAATTCCCCTTTACAAAAATGGCAGAGGGGTGGGTGTACAAGAAAGGCTGTAGAGATTGTAATATACTTCTAATCCCTATAACAGTATACATTTTTTAAAAGAGAAATGAATGTACATTTTGAATCTGATGATAAGTGTTTGTTTGATTTTGTTATAGTTAGTGGAAAAGAAGAATTCAGCAGGTGTTAATTTCACAAGGACAACATCTCACACACAAATTCTTCATTTACCATGGTTTTGCAGCCACAAGAGTAGTAAATATCCAAATTTGAGAACAAAACTCCAAAGTTTGTTCAATTTCCTAACATAGTCTAAAGTTATTATAGCTTTCTGGGTTAGTTTATCACTCAGGGGCTCTTAGTTCTCACCGAGTGCTAAGCAAAATTTCAGGAAAAAAATGGCAGAAAAATGAGCCATTACACACACACTATTTACTATTCACTTTGTACAGTTATTTACAGACTGTGGCTGCAATGATTTCAATGTAGCTTAGCCATAGTATAGTACTGTCTCTTTGTTTAGAGCACTTTCCTTCTCTTACACCATAAATACGGTAGTATGGGACATTGTTTGTGTAATAAACTCATCAGAATCACTAGATTCCGAACAGTTTATATTTTCACTCAGCTTCACATCTGTGTCCCGAAAGACGCGTTAGGGCTTTTTCCAGTGGATATCTTATTTTTTATTGCAGATCATAATTAATGATTTTCGCTCAGCTTCACTAGCAAAAATTCACCGTCCGAATCACTTTCCAAAAAATCTAAATTTTTATTATCATTATCACAATTAAAAACATCTGACTGAAACAATTTCAGAGCTTCGGCCGCAGAAAGACGCATTCTGCGACCTGTTCTTGTGGTTAGAACATTAGTATTCATGGCACTCAAAAACGAACTTAGAAAATGAACTGAAAAAAAATTTTGCTGTTTTTTTTCTCTCAAATTATCCACGTGTGGTTTAGTCCAGGAAAAAAAATAAAAGGATTTCGGCAGAGTGACTTTCCCTGAATAGTTTAATCGTACCTCCAAACATTAGAAACTAGTACGAACGGGCGTGCGAAGCAAAAATGTAAGGGACACACGATTGACGATGACACCGTTGTTCGGGCAGTACGGAACTTCTCAAACTACGCTCACACCGTTGTTTGGGCCTTAAAGCGTTAGGACCTCCTAATACAGGGGTTCTCAACCTGTGGGTCGTGACCCCTTTCAAGGGTCAAACGACACTTTCACAAGCATTGCTGAAGACCATCGAAAAAACACATTTACTGAAGTTATGAAGTAGCAGCCAAAATAATTTTATGGTTGGAGGTCACCACAACATGAAGAACTGTATTAAAGGGTCGCAGTATTAAGAAGATTGGGAACCACTGTCCTAATAAATAATTAATGATGTTTCAATACTGTTATGCATTATTGCACCAACTGCTATTTAGGGCTCACTACAGTGTTTCTAAACAAACAAAAATATAAACTGTCATACATTTGTGTCCCGAAAGACGCGTTAGGGCTTTTTCCAGTGGATATCATATTTCCAAGCGATGATTATTTTTTAAATGTTGGTTGTCATTTTTTTAAAAACAAATAATTTATTGCAGATCATAATTTTTTTTTTTAAAGAATTAAAATCAATTTATTATTTAGTTATATTTAAGGCTTGTTTTCATGAGATGTCTTATTTTCAAGAGATAATTATTTTTATTTCATCTGTCTTTTTTTTTTTAAACAAATACTTTAATGCAATCATTTTTTATTTAAAGAATTAATATCAATTGTATTTTTTTAAAAATAAATTAATTACATTATAATTCAATACAACTAGTGTATATTTCAACGGACAAACAAAGTCCTGCCGTCTGGCTGACGATCTTTGCTAGGCCTTATATTTGGGGTAGGGCTTTTTTTTTCCAGCATCCTGAAAAATCATAGTAAAGTAAGTAAAAATCCCTTTTCACGCTTCTAGGCGCATCGGGCATATGAAAAGAGCAACCCATATTTTTACAGACCAGTCGGCACTGGGTAGGTAACGTGGTCAGCATTACGCCGGCCGCCTTTTCTTCCCCAGGACCCGAAAAATCATGCTAGGGCTTATTTTTGGGTTCTTCTTTTCAGGAAAGTCAGTAAATGCAGTCATTGTAGTCTGCTGCATCATCATTACATTATGAACTGAAAACATATACTGTTGCTGTTTTTAGAGCTGTTTGGTTGTTTTCCTGGTATTATCTTTAGATCTCGTGTGTGCAAGTGGGACATGAAGGATACAGGTATTGAAGTGGACTCATGGGAACAAAATGCCACAGACCGTGTTGTATAAAAAGGGCATATCAGGAAGGGAATGAGAGTGAAGGAAGAAATGATTGCAGAAAGGACGAGAGCTGAGCATCTGAGAATAAACAGACTGAAAAAAAAATGTTGACAACAATGATCCTGAAATCCCATGCTATCATTGTGGAATACTTTTCTTGACACGGGCGGGTCTTGCTAGTCACACTCACATTTGCCATGGGCTGCGAGTCTCAGGCCCCTTCATAGCGCAATATAACACCATCGTCTGGAAAGACGGAAAGGTGCCAATCATCAATCATCATCATCATCTCTAGATCTTTAGTTCTCAAGAAAATTAGCAATCATTGAATTTTCATCACCAAATTGTAACCAAGAAAGGCTGAACATGATATTGTTGGTCAGATGCTACTACTTCAGCCCATCAGGCATGAAACTGTACAAAACTAAATTGGAACCAAGAAAGGCTAAACAAGATATTGTTGGTCAAATGCTACAACTGCTGCCTGTCAGACATGAAATTGTACACAACTAAATTGGACCTGAGAAAGGCTGAACAGGATATTGTTGGTCAAATGCTACAACTTCTGCCTGTCAGACATGAAATTGTACAAAACTAAATTGGAACCAAGAAAGGCTAAACAAGATATTGTTGGCCAAATGCTACAACTTCTGCCTGTCAGACATGAAATTGTACAAAACTAAATTGGAACAAAGAAAGGCTAAACAAAATATTGTTGATCAAATGCTTCAACTTCTGCCTGTCAGACATGAAATTGTACAAAACTAAATTGGAACCAAGAAAGGCTAAACAAGATATTGTTGGTCAAATGCTACAACTTCTGCCTGTCAGACATGAAATTGTACACAACTAAATTGGAACCGAGAAAGGCTGAACAGGATATTGTTGGTCAAATGCTACAACTTCTGCCCGTCAGACATGAAATTGTACAAACTGTTTTACCAATAGTTCTGTTTTGTTTCCCCTGCATGTAGACTTCATGTTGTCTTTAAGTGTTGTATTGAGCAATTTAGGGTGTGCGGTTGGAGTGATTGTCACGTTAGTTAAGTAATCATCTACAGGGGTTTCATAGTTGTATCGGATAAACTAAAGGTGTTGGATTAAAAAAAGTTTTATAGAGTAACAATGTGGGGTTTTATAGTTAAAAAAAAATAGTTATCAAAGTTGCCAAAAAAATTTGTTGTTGAAACTTTTGCTAGATCCAAATTTCTGAGCGTTAGAGGGATGAAAATTATTTTGCAAGATAAGCAAGTTTTCATAGTTTTGGGGCGGTGGTGTCCTGGCAGTTTGATCTTACTAATAGTGCAGTTTCCAGAATAGGTCTTTTAATATTACCTGGCGTATATGAAATTAGGTGCTTTACTTGACCAGTTTTTCCGATTGTGGCGGTGCCCAGTGCGATATTGATCATACGTTTATTGAGCACTGATTAGTCTCTACAATAAGAGTCTAGCACAATATGGCCTGTGAGCTAATGGTGTGACCTATACTAGTTTCATTCATTCATTGTTCTGTTGTTTTGTTATAGGTCACATAGGGTTTGCAGTCTCTGTTTGCTTTGCTCTGTTTTGTTCATTTCCTGGGATATCATGGATGAAATCTAGTCCAGCACCTTTGTCTTCTCTCTTGAGTGTTCATTTTAGTGTTTCTTCTTGATGTTGACACTTTCTCAATCCTTTCGTTTCCCATTTCGGCTATCCTGTGAATAACGAACGGTACCAAATTACGAGGCCCAAAATATACCCTAACACGGCCTCAGTCACATGTCAATTGCGGACTTCAGGTGACTACTGCCACCGCCGAGAGTATCGTGCAGCGTGGAGCGGGGCTAAACTAGATGGCTGAGACTCACAATCAAATAAAATGAAGGAAGCTGCAGGAGATGCGGTAGCTGCTGCCCGTGAGTCCCAGCCATCTAGTTTAGCCCCGCTCCACGCCACGCATAGCGGCTTGGTAGATACTTTCGGCGGTGGCAGTAGTCGCCGGAAGTCCGCAATTGACATGTGACTGAGGTCCTGTTAGGGTATATTTTTGGCCTTGATAACTTAGGACTGTTATTCAGAGGATAGCTCCCCTTTCAGTGCCTGTTTGCTGATTGCCTGCTGGATTCTTCTGGGGATATGTCCAGCATACCATTGTCTTATAACTGTTGTTGCCAGTGATTGCTGAGACATTTCTCTGGTCTCTCTTATCCCATTTTATGTTCAGCATTTTGCTCAGGCATATGTTTTCAGATGCACTTAGCCTGTGCTACTTTACTAAGTATAAATTAATACTTCAGTGGGCCAAAAACAAATGTACAGCCTCAAGATATTTAACATGGTTGTTAGTGTCTCAGAAAAATAAAATGTACCTATTTTATCTATATAAACAGAACTCGGTTTATTTCCTGTATGAAATGCTACAGAAACATTCTTAGAGTACCATGGACCAAGAAGAAGAGAAACATTGAGGAGAATTGGCTCATAAACAGCATCCTGGCTGGGTAGCATAGATACGCCTTGTTTAAGGTCATGATAGCCTGGAAAGAAATGGTGATGGAGGGTGTAGCTTTCGGAAAATGAAATGAGGCAGACCTCCAGAAATATAGATAAAGACATTAAAGAGGCATCGGCTATGAAAGCACACAGAGCTGGAGAATTGGCTAGAGAAAGACAGACATCCAGATTTGCTGTTATGAGAGCACTTTGTGTAAAGGACCTGTTAATTGATGGTATTTTGCTGTAGCTAGTGCTTACTACAGAATTTACATCGACCTTCAGTAAATGAACCCCAGAAAAATTAAACATTGTAATCGGAATTGAAAAAAACAAAATTAATTGCGTATCCATTACAGGACCTTGCAGAACCAAATCAAGCTTTTTTTTTGTGCTGTTGTAGTTTTTCTAGGCAAATTTACGTCCAGTAATTTGCCATTGCTTTTAGGACGGTCGGATTCTCGATACAGCTGTTGAAACCAACACAAGGCTCACAGCTGGGATCGAACCTGGCACCCCAGCATTATGAAGCTCGTTCGCAACGCCTAAACCACAAACGCCAACAACCGAAATCACATAGTGATTAAATAATAAACTGTGCAATAGGTAGGTAGTTGTACCCCACGAGGCCATCACACAAGTGATAACGCCTGGCGACACAAAGTGCCACCATGCGGATAACGATCACCTGTGGAGAGGTCCCAGAAATCCCTTTCAGTCGTTAGGCCATATCTATGGCTAGGCCATATTTATGCCCCGGCTATGTTCAGGGCCCCCAGCAGAAGCCAAGGTGGGAGTTCAAATAACAAAAAATTGCATCCCACATGGGGATGACTATGTCTAACTGTTTGCTTGTCCTTCTTGAAATTCACAACAGGAATGCTTTTTTCATGTCTCAAATGTAGCATCCCACAACCATACATTGTGAGGTATATTTTTTGTATACTCATTATTTATATTCGCTTCATTGGTCCATCCAGCATCTGTTGGGTCGATATTGTGATAATCACTAAAGTTAAAAAGTATTGATACTGCCAAAAACAAATGGATAATATGGTGATCTGAATTCAGAACTAGAAAGCATCCTTAAATAATTATAAGGAAAGATTAGTTTAACAAATATAATTAGAAATTCAGAAGTGTTACAAAATTCTGATTTTTTCCAGGGATCTTGCCGCTCAAAAAGTAAATCATTTGCAAACAAAATAATACAAAAAGAAAAAGTTTTTGAGGATTTGAACAATGAATCAACATCAGGGCACATAGAAACCCACAAGTGCTCCATTTTTCTTCTAACTCAAATCTGAGTCCGAAGAAGCTCAGCACATTACACAAGCTCTGTAGCACCGGTGAGGATCCTGAAATACTTTGTTTAGATTTTAAACTCCAAATTTTGCCTGGGCAGTGCCGTTAGGCTAATCTTTTCGATTTCCAACTGCCAAGGGATTTTTTTGTGTGCGCAACAATGCACATGGACGTCCGATCTCACTATCAAGAGACCAGGGGGACTTACTAGAAGTCCAAATCCACCTAAAAAAAATCCTAGCCCTTACCGGGGATTGAACCTGGAACCTCTAGCACCTGAGGCGGACACCATGCTTCGAGACCACACAGCCCCCCTATAATACGAAAGATACAATGAAAACGGAGAACTTTACATAAACGATCTCAGCCTTATATTTGTATTGGCTGGATATAGTTAAACTAAATTTTTGACGAATCCTTCTCTTTGCTTCTATTCAGTGGTGAGTGGATTGTCCTCTCACCTTCTGTTCACTAGTGCATGTGAGTCTGCTTTCATTGCCCAGTTGGTATCTCATCCGCAGGCCCTCCCGGCCGTCTTGTGAAGGATGAATACAGCAGCAGTGCATCCATGTCCATCGCAGACCATGCTCAATTGGCTGGCGAGACACAGACTGTCCAGCACCCACCGTCTGACTCATTTTTGCATTTGCCAGGTAGGATTTGCGTATTTTACAGACAGTTTAAAGTTAAGAAATAACAGATTTTCAGAGAGAGAGTAGGCTTTTTACGCTGATACTTTAAACATTTTATCAAGGAGTTATGGGGAAGGGAGAAAGAGCTAAAATATGCATCACGATTTTATGCATTGTTTATTGTCACCTCCTGTCTGTTTCTTCACAGTTGTAACCACACCGCATTCAGTTGCCAGTGTGCCCTTTAAAATTATTTTTGATTTAACAACCAGTTATTTGCTATTTTTTTTTTTTTTTTTCTATTTTATTTTGAAATTGAAGGCTTCTTAAATTTGTAGCATTTTATATTGTCTGTTTATATAGATTACTTGTAGTGGTCTTCCAGTATTTCAATCAAGATTGAAAAATGGTTCAGGAAATTTTTTGGCCCCCCATATTTTTCCTCAAGCCTTATTGATAGAGGTCACTGGGTTGTAGCATGGGTCACTCTGATACATATTGTTTTTTAAGTCCTCGTGAATGTATTCTATTTAATGCTTTACTCTGTTTGTGTTTATGGATAACTCCCTTTATATATTTGTATATATTTTGGGTAAAATGTAACAAATACACAGGAAAATAAAACAAATTAGAAAAAGAAAAAAAAAAAAAACAGACTTAGGAAATTCCCGCATTGGTCATGCCTCATGTATTTATAGCACTCCTAGGGCAACATGGTTAATCAGCAATGTTCATAAAGGTGATGAGGAAGGGAACTGGTCTTACCACCCCAGATGCGATGGCCTAGAGAGAATAATGGCCTTACATTTCTCACCCAACTATAGTATCGGCTATGGAGTTAACTTTAGCTTTATAAAAACTAAAGGGCCCTTTTTTTTTTTAAAGTCTATAGTGTCCCGGGCATATGATTCTAAACTCATATTTGTATAGACCAGTCAGCACTGGGTGGGTGATGTGGTCATCATTACCCTGGCCACCTTTACTTCCCAGGACATTACCTGGTACTCATTTTAGGCTGAGTCATCCTGAGAGCAAAGGTCAGTTTTGAAAAAAAAAAAAAAAAATAAATAAAAACACCAAATGGAGATTTCCACCATAGACTTTCAGACAGGTCAAGAAGCTACTAACCACTACGCCACTGTGGCACATATTTATGTTGATACGGTTGATCAACAATTTTCATACTGTTGAGATTGATGTTTCTACCTTTGTTTGCTGCACTCAGTGTCCTTTGAGTATTTCTGTAATGTTTCCTTGTTTTATCCCCTGTATGCTGTGTATGTGTCAGTTTTATGGTGTAGTGATGAAAACTGGCTGTCGTTGACTATGCATGTGCGATAGAAGTGTAGCAAATTAGTTACCATTTGTGACTGTTAGTAAACGTTGTGGGTGTTTCCTGATGTCAAGATAAACAAGAATATAATACCTGCACTTCACAAAATTTGAGCGCAGTGACTTACTTGCCTGCCAGCCTGAAGGTGCTACGTTCAAGTCCACATTGGGGAGGATTTTGATCGTAATTCATCTTGGCTCCCAGACTGGGCCTTGCGCCTTGTGTTGGTTTTGACATTGGTATCTACTGGATGTAAATTAGCCTTAAAAAAACCAAAACAGCCAAAAAATACTGTGGTTGGTTCTGCGACGTCCTGTAAAGGATACGCAGCCTAACTCCCAGGTAGACCCATCCAGAAGTGGTAGCAGGTACAGATTTCCGGCATGATGTTGACCACACTACCCGTTGAGTGCTACTTGTTGGTCTGTAAAAATATAAGATCTAGCACTACACAACAAAGGCATGAAAGAGGCCCTGTTTATTTGTTTCATTATCATCATCATTATCCTGTTGCATTGGAAGTCTTCTTCTTCTTCTTCTTCACTTCCTCTTTTACCGCTATGGGTGTCGAGGGAGATATAAGGTTCTGTTTCTAGCTCTTCTGGCTGCCTCGACCATAGGCACATTGTGCTGTTGTAGAGTTTCTCTGATGTTATCCTTCCATCATGTTCTTGGTCTACCCCGTGCTCTACGTCCTTCTTCTCTTTCCATGTATGCTTTGTATTGGGAGTCTCCATGGCAAGATGGTCAAGCCATTCGTCTCGTGCTGAGAAGGTAGTGGGTTAGCTTTACATCTGGGTCCTTAGGTTTGTGAGTGCAGTATTTACAGAGATTCCTGGAATCAATGCTGGAGTTATGGAGATTCTGCTTTATGTGCCGCTTTTGTAGGCGGCTAGCCATTTTGCGGAGAAAGACACAATAAATACACAATAAAAACTAGTGCTTTGAAGTCGATCTTCTAACTTTAAATCCTAACGTATTATCATCATGTTGGAGATCCTTTGCTGAACATTGCTTCCATGACAGTCAAGCAGAAAGTCTCTGAGCTTCTTGCCAGTTTCCCTGCCTTTTGTGTTTCCATGCCAGACATGACTCCTCTCCACTATCCCATTTGCATCTTAGTAAAGATTCAAGAGTCACCACTTCCTCTTCTTCCAAGAACCAGGACTTCCATTGTTGTTCTTTCTAAGCCATTACAGTGTTTAATACAGTCAAAGTATTTACAAATGTTACCCTGGATACTACCCAGCCTAAAATGGGTACGAGGTAATTTTCTCGGAGGTAAAGGTGGCTGGCATGATATTGACCTCATAGATGTAAGTCTAGCTTGATATGCCCGATGTGCCCAAGGTGTGACAGAGTCCTTTACTTGACTTGTCACCATGGAAGATGAAAAGCCTGCCAAAGGCTTATAATGTAGTCTGAAGCAGGATGGCTGTAAAGGGGAAACTACTGTAAAGAGTTTTTAGAGTTGGGTTGTCTTCATGGCACACCAGACATGCTCTAAGGTGTTCAGTCCCCCTTCAGCATATACATCAGCATCCTGTGGTTAATAGTGCCAGTCCTAGGCTGGTTGACAAGACTTCTCATATGTACCATGTGTCACTCATGTTTAGCTATGCTGAGCTTTACTCCCAGTTCTCGCAATACTAGAAATAGTGTGGATGCTCTGCTCGCAGAATGCTCTGATTGTGCTGTCTGTAAAGGCATTTACCATTTCAGTGCAATCCATAGGATGGCCATCTGCCACTAAGGCAGAGCTGGCCAGTCTATCAGCTGTTTTATTGTCAGTGTCATCCACATGTAATGGGATAGAGATGAAGGTAACTCCATGCACACTGAAAAGCCAGTTGCACATAAGATGTTCATGGTCTAGATAGAGAATAGATGTTCATGATACAGAGAATGGCCAATCACACATGATATGCTAATGGTGCATATAGAGAATAGGCAATCACCCATGAGAAGTTAATGGTACATATAGAGAATAGGCAATCACCCATGAGAAGTTAATGGTACATATAGAGAATAGGCAATCATCCATGAGAAGTTAATGGTACATACAGAGAATGGCCAATCACACATGATATGCTAATGGTACATATAGAGAATAGGCAATCACCCATGAGAAGTTAATGGTACATATAGAGAATAGGCAATCACCCATGAGAAGTTAATGGTACATATAGAGAATAGGCAATCACCCATGAGATGGTAATGGTACGTATAGAGAATAGGCAATCACCCATGAGAAGTTAATGGTACATATAGAGAATAGGCAATCACCCATGAGAAGTTAATGGTACATATATGGTACATATAGAGAATAGGCAATCACCCATGAGATGGATAGAGAATAGCCAGTCACACATAAGTTGTGCATGGTTCAGATAGATAAATAGCCTATCACACATGCAGTTTTAATGAGCACAGATAGAGAAAAGCCAATCACTGATGTTCATTGGTACACATACAGAAGAGGCAGCCACACATGGAACATTCGTGGAGACAGAATGACTTGTTTATTTTTCAGTGTCTTATTTTCTAAAGAGCAGAAGTATTAATTATGAACATGTTTAATGTCAAAATGTAACATTTAATGATCATATTTTGCCATTATTATATTGATTGAGTTGAGGATATTGTAGTGACATGTCATATTTTGTTGTGTTGATGATTTTTCTCTTTTGGTTTGAATGTAGGCTCCAGACCAGCAGCAACCACAGTCCTCCCTTCCTCACACCCTTCCCCTTCGTCAGCCACCAGCAGCGTTTCAGCTGGGGCCGCCTCACAGCAGATGCCTGCTGTTAATGTAAGCATAGTAGGGGGCAGTCCCATGGGGGCCCCTCTCGGGCGCTCCGACAGCGGGGGGTCCCTGTCCCGCCCCCACCACCCGCTTAACTCCCCAGTCAATCAGCCAGTGTCTCCTGCACAGCAAGTCCTTCCCAGGCTAGATTTGTCCCGTCCAAGTGAGTTTCCAAATCTGACCAGCGGTGTATGGTCTTTGCTTGGTGGTGGGCATGATGTTGCTAACCTTTTCCAGTATTAACTTTCTGTGTACCTAACGCTGTTGCCTCATATTTAACACTTGTATGGCTAAATCATATTGGGTCTCTTTCTGTCTGCATACAAGAGCTTTCCTTTGATCTGTTTGCACTGATACAAACAACTTACACCAAGCAAGGCAGCAGCACGGGTTTTTTTTAGCTACCATCATTTGTTGAATTATTCTGTCAGAGAGATTGAGAGAGAGAGAGAGAGAGAGAGAGAGAGAGAGAGAGAGAGAGAGAGAGAGAGAGACTCGCCCATGCATAGGTTATTTTTTTGAAGCTGATTTAGTATCATCAGTGTTTTTTGGTTACTCTCTTCATAACCAAACATTTGTAAATTCTTTTGATCAATTCTATCACCGGTGTTTATTAGTTGCTCCCATCACAGCCACGAATTTGTAAATTCTTTTGATCAATTCTATCACCGGTGTTTATTAGTTGCTCCCATCACAGCCACAAATTTGTAAATTTCTTTGATCAGTTCTATCACCGGTGTTTATTAGTTGCTCCCATCACAGCCACAAATTTGTAAATTTCTTTGATCAGTTCTATCACCGGTGTTGAATAGTTGCTCCCATCACAGCCACAAATTTGTAAATTTCTTTTGATCAGTTCTATCACCGGTGTTGAATAGTTGCTCCCATCACAGCCACACATTTGTAAATTTCTTTGATCAGTTCTATCACCGGTGTTGAATAGTTGCTCCCATCACAGCCACACATTTGTAAATTTCTTTGATCAGTTCTATCACCGGTGTTGAATAGTTGCTCCCATTACAGCCACACATTTGTAAATTTTTTTATCAGTTCTATCACCGGTGTTGAATAGTTGCTCCCATCACAGCCACAAATTTGTAAATTTCTTTGATCAGTTCTATCACCGGTGTTGAATAGTTGCTCCCATCACAGCCACAAATTTGTAAATTTCTTTGATCAGTTCTATCACCGGTGTTGAATAGTTGCTCCCATCACAGCCACAAATTTGTAAATTTTTTGATCAGTTCTATCACCGGTGTTGAATAGTTGCTCCCATCACGCCGAAACATTTGTAAATTGTTTTGATCAGTTCTATCACCGGTGTTGAATAGTTGCTCCCATCACAGCCACAAATTTGTAAATTTTTTGATCAGTTCTATCACCGGTGTTGAATAGTTGCTCCCATCACAGCCACAAATTTGTAAATTTTTTGATCAGTTCTATCACCGGTGTTGAATAGTTGCTTCTATCACAGCCACCATTTGTAATTTGTCTTGATCAGCCAGTCACCAGTGATTAGTTACTCTCAGATCACACACTTGTCATCTCCTTGTCCATTTCTATCATCAGTGTCATCCCAACTTGTCCAGGCTCTTGCAGTTTTCATGACCACTAGTGTTACTGGTTACAGATCCTCTGTTTATATAATGCAAAATTAGCTACACGTTGACCCAGACTCAAGATTTATCAGTGGGTAATTCTGGTATGTGTTTTATTGGGATCCCTGCTAGTGCTGCAGAGGTCATGCATCCTTTTGAGATACAAATATTGTGATTTCAAAGGGAGATTGAGCCTCAAGGAATGGATTCATTTCAACTGCTATGAAAATGCTCCTTTAATCAATCAGTCAACTTATAAGTCATTTAATCAATACATCAGTCAAACTATCAGTCAGTTAATGTTAGTCGATCATCCAATAATAAATTGTTTAATAAATCAGTATGTCAGTCAGTCTTACTTAACTTGTCAACAAACCCATCAGTTATCCTTTCATTTCGCTCATAAGTACTTTAATCAGTCAGTCACTCTTAGTCAACTCATAAGTCATTTAATCAGTCCATCATTAAATCACTTAGTCAGATGACTCGCAAGTCATTCAATCAGTCACTTAGTCAACCTATCAGTCATACATAATTTAATAAATCCATCAATCAATGAATCTGTTGACTCAAAAGTCTTTTAATCAATTCTTCAGTTAATCAAGCTATCACTTAATCAGTCAGTCTACCTAGCAGTCAAGTCTGTCTGTTGATCAATGCATCATCCCGTCAGTCAATTAAACTGTCATTTCATCTTCATTAAATTCATCAGTATCAACAATCAGTCAGTCCATTAGGCAGATGATCAGTCGGTTAATCTATCAGTCACTCATACGGTGACATCCCTGTAATGGTATCTTCTCTGGAATTTTTGTGTGTTTTTGTTTAAATCGCCAGATAGGATATAGTTTGGGATAAATATTTGAAAGGAAGGAAAAACAAAGATTATTTTAGCTCAGGTGTACAGGCTGTAATGCTCCTGGATATCTTTGTTGCAGCTGCTTTTTGCTTAGCTTGATCATAATATAAACTGCAAAATTCTCTGAGTGCAAATGTTCTGTTTGTCTGATGTTGAATTTTGCACATGTACCTTTTTTTTAACAATTCAGATGTTTTTAACCTTTGCATACTAGCAAGGCAAATCTCATTAGAACTTTGGCCCTCTATGCCACTGGTGTCAGACATGGAGCCTTACTAAAACTGGTGAAAACAGAGCTGAGATGTCTTAGAAAAGCTGCCAGATAAACAAGAAGAGACAAAATTGAAATGGAGAAATCGGAAGACTATGGCTGAAACCAGCCTAACAGTCTATTTAAGAGCAGCAGATGAGATGGTTTGACCATCTGACGAAAATGCCCTCATACCAGCTGCCACAGAGAACCATGCTGAAGAAGTATAATGGACACAGAGCAAGGGGAAGTCCATGTAGAAAATGGAACAACAGTATCAAGAAACAGTTAAAGTATTGAAGACCAACTTTTGCAACACATTGAAAAAGAGCACACAGGAGATCTTTGCAACCTCCATTCCAACCTTTCCCTCTACACTTCAGTGAAGTAACTGTAGGAAGCCAAGAAGGAGAAGAGAAAGATGTTTTGAAGGAGGCTAACACCTGAAAACAATTTACTGCAGCAATCAGAAAGTGGCAATCATCATCTTTTAGCTGCTTATAAGAAAGGAAAAACTGGAACATGTTATAACAACTGGAAACTTTTGTGGAAAGAGATAGAGGAAGACAACACAAAAAAGTTTCTTGGCAGCCTTTTATCATGGCATGGAGAGGTGTCAGCCCAGGAACTAATACATGCTGTTGGCGATTGCATGAATGGGGAAAAGCATCACACATTCTGCCTACATGACAGAACAACACCCCAAGACACCCCTAAATCAGCGCGGAAGTCCATAAGCATGAAGAGTGTCAGCACATGAACTGATACACGTCATTGGAGACTGCAAGATGCATTACCGCTAATTATAGTTGGCAAGACACTTGATTATTTTGACCTATTGCATCCTTTGTTCTGGAAAATACTGAGGAAGGAGATTTGTTGTAACTGAAATGAGTTGGTTATCTGTGTTATTAAATAATGAAATACCACATGCCCTTTATTATAAACTTATATTCTTACCCAGAGCTGCATTAAAACTTTGATTTCTGAATAGTAATTGTCACAAAGATAATGAATTTTGCTTTCACATCTAATACTTTTAAACTGGATATTTTTGTTATCTTAATAATCATATTTAACACCTGTTCTATCAGTTCTCTATTTTTATGACAGAATTACTGCTTTTGTTCATTTTGCTCACCCCAGTTTATTGCTCATGTATGCAAATTGCATTCTGCTGTTGTTTGCTGTTTTCTTTTCTCACCTGACATTTAATGCTCTTATGAATTTTCCATTGTTTTCTGCTACTGTGTTTTGTGTTAACATTCTTCTGTGCTTGCATGTTTTTCACTAACTGCTGTCTGTGTTTGGTGTGTGTCTTACAGCATTCTTTGCATAGACTTTCCAATGACTTTTTTCAATGTCATGTGATATCCCCTGGCTGTTTTCTGTCTCAGGTGCTTTCCATTTACTGTTTTATGTGTCCGTTGTTTTCCACTTCCTGTTTTCTGTCTCATCTGCTTTCCATTTACTGTAGGTTTTTTAATTGCTGTTTTGTCCAATGTTTTTTTTTCAATTTACTGTTTTCTATCCTAGTTACATTTTAGGACATGCTTGGGGGAAGGGGGGGGGGTGGGGGGGGGGGGGGGGGGGGTAGAGGAGAAATGAGTCTTTAAAAAAAATAGGAAAATAAAAATTGCTTTTACATACACCATAGTGATGCCACTGGAACCCACCCATGGACTTCTTATTGTCCTCTTTTGTCATGTTTTAATTCCACAGATTATATTTGTTATCATGTGTTTTCCCCTGGTTTTGTTGTTGTTGCTTCTATTGTTTGTTTTACTTACTGTCCTGGACTACTTCTGCAAACTAAATCTTATGTTTTCCATTATTCTATTTCTGTCATTGGTTTTCTTCTTGCTGTGTAATGCTGTCATGTTCTTCTTCTTCTTCTTCTTCTTCTTCTTCTTCTTTTTCTTCTCCTTCTTCTTTTTCTTCGCGTTCGCCAGCTGTAAACTCTGGCGGAAGGTTCTGGTTGCTCGTCCACTACTGAACTGCAGCCTTGCTCTAGAACCTGAGTGTTGCGTGTGCATCAGTTTTACAGATCTCATTCTCTTGAATACAGACTGTTGGTTCCTTGCCTCTCCGGCAGATGCACTCCGACTTCAAAGGAAGCCCCCCAATTAGTCGACTCTTACGACATGCTTTTGGGGAGGCAGTGGGTCTATTCCTGTTTTCCCCACAATGGGGCCCCGGAACCCACACGGGGGGTATCATGTTCTAATTCCCCACACTGTATTTCTGATATTTCCCCCTCTTTTTATTTGTCTGTAATTTGTGTATATTGTATGTGACATAAATGCTTTTCATTTACAGCTTTCCGCTTTGGATAAATACCATTTTCTATCTGCTTTGTTAGAACACATTATTCTGCTGTGTTTGAATATTGAGCTCTTGTGAATGTTACTACTCAACATGACCTGTTGCATTACTAACATATATCTTAACCCTATTATTAACATATTTAATACTTCTATGTTATGGCTATAACTAACAATGATTGCCTGGAAATTGTCAAGTAGAACATTATATGCTACAGTGAGGAGACAAACAAAGTTCTTTGGTCATGTGATGAGAAAAGGAGCACTGGAAAATATTGTGACACCTGGAAAGATCACTGATAGAAGAGGCAGAGGCAGACCAAGAGAAATGATGGGGAATGGCTTAAGTCAGTGGCATGAAGGATTATCATCTGTGGAATTGATCCAGAACACCTAAGACCGAGATCTATAGAGGCGCATGAACGCCTGTGCCAGCTGGCAATGCAGTTGGTGATGAAGATCTTATGGCTACTAACATATTGCTTTGTTGTAATCTGTTTCCTGCCTGTTGTAGAAAGCATCCTGTTTGATATTAACATTTTTGTTAGTTCTAATGCTGTCTATTATGTACTAACAAAGTTAATAGCCAGTTGTTTTCTTGTAATGCTTTTAACTTCATTACATATGTTCAGAGTATACTGGGCACATCTTAAGGAGACATGAACAAAGAGTCACACAGCAGGCACTGAAATGGGAAAGAGATAAATTGAGAAAATGAGGCCATCCAAGAGAAACTCTAAGATGAATGTTATTGAGAGTGACCAAAGGTGCTGGACTGGATTCATTTCATGATATCGAGAGAATAGCACAGGATACAATAGAATGGAGAATTAGACAGACAGCCTTATGTGATGTGGTAGTGGTGATGATGTTGGGGGTTATGATGGTGGTGATGGTAATGTTGGTGGTGATGAGAATGATAATGTTGGTGGTGATGAGAATGATAATGTTGGTTTTGATGAGAATGATAATGTTGGTGGTGATGAGAATGATAATGTTGGTGGTGATGAGAATGATAATGTTGGTGGTGATGAGAATGATAATGGTGGTGGTGATGAGAATGATGGTGAAGATGATGGTAAGGGTGATGAAGATAATGGTGGTGGTGATAATGATGGTCATGGTATGATGATGATAGGGATGATGATAATGATGGTGGTATTGGTGATAAGGATGATATATCTTAGGTCAAAATTTGCATCCATGCAGATTTTGTATTATTGATCTGAACTCCTAAGTCAGCTCAGTCTAAAATTGGTGTGAGGAAACTTTCTTGGAAGTAAAGGCAGCCCGATTAGCATTTGTGCATTGGAACGGACCATGATGCCTGAAAAAATCAACAGATGGAATGAGCAAATGTCAGTGAACAAACTTTTCCCCTCAAATAATTCAGGTTAGGGCATAGAGGCACAGCTAACATGTTGCCCTTCTGACCTCCAGATGGTATTTTATTTATACAATTTTCAACAGGTAATCTTGGGCGGACGAGAGAGAGTGAGAGAGAGAGAGAGAGTGCCCAAGAGAGGGAGAGAGGCTTATTTGAATAAACTTAGAAATGCATCATCGAGATCGTAGCACAAGACTCCGAACCCTATGTGGTGTATAGATGCCACAAGATGATGATGCTCAACATCATGACTGATTGTTATGGAATTGATTTTATCTGTGGGGATCTAGCACCATGCTAAGGAAGTGTGAGAACCCATGACTGAGATCAGTTTTTGAAGTTTTTTTTCTGTTTGGAGCATTTATAAGTACGGTTCTGTGCATGCCAATCTCTTTCCCAGCGTGTCAATTGAATATGACAACTGTTTGCATCAGAAGGTGTCAGAGCAATAACTGTGTGAGTCAGGAGTCAGGAGTAGCAGCTGTTGGAGTCGGCTGACCAAGTAACTTGAGTCAGGAGGTGGCAACTATCTGAGTTAGATGGTTTTCAGTTAGCAACTTCCTGAGTCAGGTGTCAGAATAACAACTGAGTCAATAGATATCAGAATAAGAGCAGTGTGTGTCTGGAAATGTCAAAGTAATCTCAATCAAAATGTGTCAGAGTAACAGTTGAATCTGCAAGTGTCAAAGTAATAGCTGTCTGAGTCAGCAGGTATCAAAGAAACCACTTTCTGAGTCAAAAGATGTAAAAAAAAAGACGCTTTTTTTTTAGAAGTCAAAGATAGGGTTTTTAAATAAGTTTATTCAGGGGCCAATTGTTGAAAATGTGAATTGTCACGGGGCAGAGGCCCTAGCCCAGGTATTGAAAGTTCATTAATACAGTTTAACTGGTAATGATCCACATGCCACTTGCTAGGTCTTCGCAGGCCATCTGTTGAATAGCCCTCACCTAAGGAATAACAGCAGCCTGAGGCTGAAGATGTCAGGTTAACAACTGTCTGAAGAAGATATCAAAGTAACAGCTCCCTGAGTAAGAAGATTTCAGATTATCAACTGTCAGAGTCAGAAAGTGAAATGTTGTCAGAGTAACAACTAAGTCAGTAGGTGTCAGAGTAACAACTTTCTATGTTATTAATGGGAAAATTATAGTCGGGCAGAATGAACTTGAAATTACTTTGGATGGTAAATGAATAAATAATGGGACTATAAAATGCTAGTCGAGCCTAACATTAAAATATTTCTTTGTGATCTTTACCTACTTTGTAATTGATTATATTTAAAGGCACAAGTGGCATGAGTTCACATCCTAGCCCTTTAGGAGTTCCTTCGGCAGCCAGTCACCCTCTCGGCCACACCCACGCCAGCATGGCAGCAGAAACATACGCAAGACCTGTCCAGAACCAAGCAAATTTACGGCATTATCCACAAGGTGGAGGGTTTGATTCTTCTTCAGTTTCTCTTCTTTGTTTCCCCCTACATTTTTGTTCCCCTCTTTCTTTGTATGTTTGTATGCGTGCCTTTCTCCTGTTTTTTTTTTTGGTGTCCTTCACTCCCTTTTTTGTGTCCCCTCTTACTTTAAAAGTTATCATTCGTTGGTGAAGTGTAACCTTAACATGCCTGGCCAACATACTTTAATGCAAATTGTCTGAAAAAATCTGGCACTTTTACTTCCATAATAGATATCTTTCTCTAGAAAAGTGCAGCTAAAAAGTCTGGACAACAAACTTTCACTTATCTAACTTTCTTAAACATACTTTCATCTAAATGATATTTCTTTAACATATTTTAATTTAAGTTTTCTTTCTGAAACAGTTTAATTTATCTTTCTTGAAAAATACTTTCATCTAAGTTATCTTTCTTGAACAAACTTTCATTTAAGTTATCTTTCTTAGAATCTAGAAATTCTTGTCCATAACCTGAGGACCATAATTCAGTAGAAACAGTTCTAAAATTTCTTTACATAACATGAAAACAAATATTTAATGGACATAATATAGAATTTTTTGTTCAAAACATGAGGACCATGATTCAGTAGACACAATTCCAGAATTTCTTGTCCGTAACTTGAGGACCATGATTCAGTAGACACAATTCCAGAATTTCTTGTCCATAACTTGAGGACCATGATTCAGTAGACACAATTCCAGAATTTCGTGTCCATAACTTGAGGACCATGATTCAGTAGACACAATTCCAGAATTTCTTGTCCGTAACTTGAGGACTTTAAATATGCAAAGTCTGTCCCTGGATTGTTAACTGTATGGCAGCAGTCCTGTGTGATTATAAGATAGCGATTTGCCTGGGCTTCTGGATCTCATATCTGTGTACTATCACACCTGTTTTACCCCAGTGCTCAGCCTTCTCACCTGTAATCTACAATGTCTACACAGTTAGGATAGCAGTAATTGGGGCACCAGAAATTAGAAAGGTGCTTACATTTCCAGACGATGCGCTGGCATATAAACAGAGCAGAGAAAGGAAGATGATGTCGGAGGAGCTCCAGGGGGTGGTCCATAAAATTAAGGATTAGTGTAGGGACACAGGATCTTTAACAAACCCAAATAAAGCATCAAAATTATGGTGTTCCTTGAACAGTAGATTTGTCAAAGCAGATGTTCTCAAGATCTCGATAAATGAAGAAGTGGCCAAAAGAGGAAACATCCTAAAATATCTCAAAGTGAAGTTTGACAGAGGTCTGTCTTTCAATGACCCCATTGATGCAGTCATGTCAGAAGCAGAGGATGCCTTAATACATTGAAGGTTATGGCTGTTGCAGATGTAGATCAGGAGTTGTTATACATACTCAGCTAGTGCCTTATTATGCCAGTCATTTAACATCCCCTGGGGATACTAAAGAAAAAAAAAATTGGTAAAGTCGGGAGATGTGAACCAGCGTCATTGCACACAGTTATAAACCAAAAGTGCTCTGCCACCAGTATGGACAGCTAATAAGAATTGTCCGCCTGTGTCACCGTTTGCACGTAACTCTGTAGCTACAGCGACGTTCCTACATTTACCCTAGAGTGTTGACTCTGATACCCATTTCCTAGAGGCTGGGTGAACCCCGGGAGCCGCCCGGTTTCAAACACTGACCGTGGGCTGCAGCGAGTCGCAGCTGGATTTGAAAGCGAGCCTCTTATCGACTGCGCTAATGCGGCCCCGATACTAGCCATGTCTCAATTGGAGAAATTGGAGCGCACACAGAATCAGGCTAAGACAACCATTTTGGGATGTATGAGGGACACACCAGTGTATGTACAAGACATTCGCACGACAAGAGTTTCTTCCCTTCCCATTCATGCTGCGCCGGGTCGCACGGCCTGTCCTGTGTTGTAGTGGTGTTATGAGATGGCTTTTTTCAGCATTCACTCACGCGCCGTATATATTTGTGGGAGGTTGTGTTGTCGTGTGTCTCTTTGAGGCACTGCAGGCCCCTGTGTACAATTTATAAGTAATACAGGAGGAGGCGCTGAAGGCACATCTGTTCGTGAGTATTGAAACCGGGATGTTTTTGTATTTCTACATTCTTTTTCAGTGGCATCCTTCTTGAAAAAGACAAAATACATAGGAGTACAAAAACATCGCAGTTTGCCTACTCCCGAACCATCAAGTAGCACAACATGGAAATAATCTCGCATTGAAAATAAGGAATACATGACACACCATTGCAAGGGGCCGGGGGGTGATAAGTACCGAGATGGTATACTGCAAGTTAGATACTATCTAATACAGAAAAAAGAATGCCCTAATTGGACACTCTAAAGGGTGGCAGACTCAAAATGGCAGATCCTTGTTGCTCAGACAGAAAAGACAATCAACAGTGTCTGAGACATTTAAGAGATTAGCAACGGAGAAGAATGGGTGAAAGTACCAGAGGACAGAGAGGCGTAACAAGAGTGCAGGAATGGGTGAACATGGCATGCATATGTAGAGGTTCAACAGCTGATATAGGACAACTCTGAGGGGACTGTGATTATATATGCTGATGGGTCAGTGTCTAGGGGCAGAATGTGGATTGGGCTTCATTGCAAAATTACGGGGGTGAAGGATGCCCAAGGATGATCGATGGATGGAGGAAATTTCAGGCACACACGTATTGACACGGTACTGGATTAGCAGAGAATGCTCAGGAAGATGGAATCAGGTTTTCTTTGTAAAAAATGGGTTGCGTCAGTCTACAGGTCACATGTTGTTAGACTCGCATGGATATTTTGCTCGACTATTCAGGTGTATTTGGAAATGAGCAGGCAGTTAGATTGGATGGGCTGGCCCCACTTGGGTGGTGTACTGCAACTGCACAAGGCAGAGGTGATCTCTCCGCTGGACAAGTAAAATGGAAGATACTGAGCTGAAACTACAAAGCATGTGCTCTGCGCTTGACGTCATCTTACCTGTACCATCAGTATTGGAACTCTGTGCTGGCTGCTGAAGATGAAGACAGAGCATGCATGGGAATGCCCTGAGTGCTGTGATGTCAATTCTTGACTCAACTTAACTCATGGAGGATACTGAAAAAGACTACCTGGAGGAATGATATGCAGCAGGGAGTGCCTGCAACTCTGTGTGCTACTAAAGACTTGATGGTAAGGCAAGAGGAGTAGTTAACCAGATGATAACAGGTAGCATCAGTAATGAGGCTCTCCAATGGCTGTTGAGGCAAGGAAGACCGAGCTAATATATGTTTGTCTTGCAGTGAATGCAATGATGTCAAATCTTTACCCAGGTGACACATAAGTCTAGAATTTCTTGTCCACAACATAAGGACTTCATTGTTTAACAGACATAATTCTAGAATTTCTTTTTCATACCATGAGAACTTCATTGTTTAACAGACATAATTCTAGAATTTCATGTCTATACCATGAGGACGTCATTGTTAAACAGAAATAATTCTAGAATTTCTTGTCCATAACATGAGGACTTCATTGTTTAACAGACATAATTCTAGAATTTCTTGTCCATAACATGAGGACTGCCTTATTTCTTCTTCATCTTCTTCTTCTTCTTCTTCTTCTTATCCTCCTCCTCCTCCTCGTCCTCTTCTTCTTCTTCTTCTTTTTCTTCTTCTTCTTTTTCTTCTTCTTCTTCTTCTTCTTCTTCTTCTTCTTCTTCTTCTTCTTCTTCTTCTTCTTCTTCTTTTTCTGCTGCTGCTGCTGCTGCTTCTGCTTCTTCTTCTATGTTCATAAAAAAATGTAATTGCATTGTGCTGTTCACAGCATTTGCACCTTTTTGCCTGCACATCCGACGTCTGCAGGCATTTGTTGACTGGGTTAGCTGTCCAGACGGACTTTAATAATAGAGATAATTGTACAGTTTCTTGTCTGTAACTTGGAGACTTCATTATTTCAGTTCATTTCATTAGTTTCCACTTCTGCTGTTAAGCGTTGTGGGGAGGAACAGTTTGCGATCCATTGCTTGATGGGCAGCAATGGCTACTTTCATTCCGTGTTGATGTAGAAGCTCTTTAATGTCATTAATCCATCTTCTCCTAGGACGGCCTCTTGCTTTCACTCTTCAGATCCTTTTATGTGCAGCGTCTGGATTGGTGGTTGTTCCGGCTACATTCTTAATAAATGACCAAACCATTTCATCTTCTGTTTCTCAATGAATTTGTCGCACGGTGGTGTTCCCACAGTCTGTCTTATATCATTTTTAACTTTGTCTCGGATGGCTAAGTTGGCGGCTTTTCTGAGGTATAAATATGCTGTTTATAATCTGTTTCTTTGTGCTCATACTTATGTTTGGATGTCTTAATAACCGTGTCAGTTGATATAAAAGTACACTGGCTCGTTGGCATCTTGTTTCTATTTCCTGATGTTGTTTTACATCCTCCGAGAATATACTTCCTAGATATTTAAATTCTTTAACTTGCTTCAGACAAGTACTATTCAACACAATATGTAGCAGACTGGGATATCTGCTGACCAGCATTGCTTCAGTTTTGGTAGTATTTTTTTTTATGTTATATCTTCTGCAGGTTGAACTTAGCATGTTCAAATGTTCTTGAAGTCATTATTAAATAGACATAATTCTATCATTTAGCTTCAGGAGCTACCTGGGTTGATGGTAACACACCTGTTTACACACAGAATATGAGTTACTGTAAGTATTGTTTTCTCACTAATAAATGTTTCATTTGATATTTGGTTTGTTACTTCAAGTGCTGTTTCCTCACTACCTAATATAAATGTTTCATTTGATATTTGGTTTGTTACTTCAAGTGCTGTTTCCTCACTACCTAATATAAATGTTTCATTTGATATTTTGGTTTGTTACTTCAAGTGCTGTTTCCTCACTACCTGATATAAATGTTTCATTTGATATTTGGTTTGTTACTTCAAGTGCTGTTTCCTCACTACCTAATATAAATGTTTCATTTGATATTTGGTTTGTTACTTCAAGTGCTGTTTCCTCACTACCTGATATAAATGTTTCATTTGATATTTGGTTTGTTACTTCAAGTGCTGTTCCTCACTACCTAATATAAATGTTTCATTTGATATTTGGTTTGTTACTTCAAGTGCTGTTTCCTCACTACCTAATATAAAATTTTCAATTTGATATTTGGTTTGTTACTTCAAGTGCTGTTTTCTCACTACCTAATATAAATGTTTCATTTGATATTTGGTTTATTACTTCAAGTGCTGTTTCCTCACTACCTAATATAAATGTTTCATTTGATATTTGTTTGTTACCTTAAGTGCTGTTTCCTCACTACCTAATATAAATGTTTCATTTGATATTTGGTTTGTTACTTCAAGTGCTGTTTCCTCACTACCTAATATAAATGATTCATTTGATATTTGGTTTGTTACTTCAAGTGCTGTTTCCTCACTACCTAATATAAATGTTTCATTTGATATTTGGTTTGTTACTTCAAGTGCTGTTTCCTCACTACCTAATATAAATGTTTCATTTGATATTTGGTTTGTTACTTCAAGTGCTGTTTCCTCACTACCTAATATAAATGTTTCATTTGATATTTGTTTGTTACCTTAAGTGCTGTTCCTCACTACCTAATATAAATGCTTTATTTGATATTTGGTTTGTTACTTCAAGTGCTGTTTCCTCACAACCTGATATAACTGTTTCATTTGATATTTGTATTGTTACTTCAAGTGCTGTTTCCTCACTTCCTGATATAAATGTTTCATTTGATATTTGGTTTGTTACTTCAAGTGCTGTTTCCTCACTACCTAATATAAATGTTTTATTTGATATTTGGTTTGTTACTTCAAGTGCTGTTTCCTCACTACCTGATGCCAATGGTTAATTTGTTAGTTAGTTTACACATCATCCTGACTGCCTGTCAAACCATTTAATCCATTATTTGTATTGCACTAATGATCTTTTTATGCCACGGCTCTGGTCATCGGCCTGTGACGATCCCTATTTTCAACATTTGGTCCCTGAGTAAACTTAGTTGTATAACCCTGGCCTAGAGGAACCTTGTTTTACATTATTGTTCAAATATCAACTTCACTATAAACTAGTTTCACGTGGTGATAGGAGGAAACAAAATTTGGGAGAGGGGGTGTCTAGCAAAATGATCAGGCGGTTTACCTGAAGGTTATGGGTTCATTTCACGGTGCAGCTGTGGAATTAGTGCTTTGTGCAATGTTCTTGGCAAGCAGCTAGCTATTCTGTGGAGAAAGACCAAGCAATTTGGGATGTCATCCGGTGATCATCTTTAACCTTAACTTTTGATAGTTTCTTTATGTTGACAGTTAAGGGATTTTGTATATTCTTGTTTGTACATGTGGCATTGTAGATTTCTGTAATGTGCTGATGAAGGCTTCCTAGCCGCAACATTCACTTGTTGTGTGTGGTTGCAGTATTGTGAAGCTGGCTGGCTCTACTTTTTAGTTATCACTACATCAGTGACCGGATCATCCACTGGCTTGCCAATAGGGACAGTATTTGGGTCTGTCTTCTTTGATCGCATCAACACTGCAGGAGTCCTTTTCAGGCTTCTTGGTGGCATGCAATGCTAGGCCATTTTATACGGCGCACATAACCTAGTCACAATTATAACCTAAAGCTTCCCCTTTAGGGATGCTGGTTGAATGTGATGATTTTAAAATCTGTTTACCCCAGCAAAGCACTTTAACTACCTACTTTTCGTTTGGTTTGATATCTTCCCAAAGTAGAATAAAGATTTCATGTCTATTCATTGAGGTGGACTTGACATATAATGGTAGCTTATAATTTTTGTAAACCATTGGGTGCTTGATGGATGGTGTCATAATCACACCGGCTGTCATTATTTCCCCACACAGGCAGTAAGAAATTTCTGAATGTAGACCGGTGGATACATACGGGTGTGAGTCGTGGACTAACTCTCAGTCCTTAAGATAAAGAATAGGGGCTTTTGAGCTGAAATGCTATAGAAAGATTCTCAGAATATCTTGGACAAAGAAGAGAAATATTGACATCTTAAAAGATCTGAACATCAAGGAAGATTGGCTAATAAACAGCATCTTGTCTCGGAAGCTGAAATATTTAGGTCATATCAAGCGCCACAACGGATTGGAAAAAACTAGCAGAAGGGATGGTACCAGGAAGGAGGGACAGGGGCCGACCGACACGAAGATGGGCACAGGATATAAGTGACTCCTTGAGTATGAAAGTACATGAGGCGGGAGAACTGGCAAGAGACCGAGTTTCTTTCAGGCAGACTGTGATGAGAGTGACGTTCTGCACAGGACCTGCTACATGATGATTATGATGAGACCGGTGGATAACACTGCATAGCTTAGAGTAGGGCTGTTCAACTGGAGGCCCAGGGAGGCCTAGCAAGTGGCCACTGGATCATTTGCCACTTGTATTGCATTAACGATTCTTCTGTGCTGTGGCTCGGTTCTCTGGAAAAAAAAGTTTGTTTACACATCATCCTGACTGCCTGTCAAACCATTTAATCCATAATTTGTATTGCACTAATGATCTTTTCATGCCACGGCTCTGGTCATCGGCCTGTGACGATCCCTATTTTCAACATTTGGTCCCTGACTAAACTTAGTTGTATAACCCTGGCCTAGAGGAACCTTGTTTTACATTATTGTTCATAGTTTAACTATACCATAAACTAGTTTAACGTGGTAATGGGGAAATAATGGGTGGGTTTGGGGGTGCCTCTAGCTTAATGATCAGGCGGTTTACCTGAAGGTTGTGGGTTCATTTCATGGATGTCATTCAGTGCAGTTTCTACAGGAATCCACAGGGATCTTCGCTGGAGCTGTGGAGTTGCTTTTGGCATGCAACTAGTTTTCTGTGGAGTAAGACTAGCCAAATAGGTTAACATCCGGTGATACTCTTGAATTTAATATTAACTCTTCATAGTTTACTATGTTGAGTTAACAGTTTCATAAACTCATTTGACAGCTGTTGATTGTTTTGTTTTTTGTGTCTTAGGGAACGGAGGTCAGATGCAAGCGGATATAGCATCACATGCTCCACTTACCAATCAGCCTCGTATGTATTTATCCTCTTTGTTATATGAGATTTCTATCAATTATTCTATCAATAGTTCTATCAATAGTTCTATCAAAAGTTCTATCAATAAGACAGAAGGTTACTTTGTAACCTTATGGTGCCCCAGTATAACTGTTCTGTAGGGTTTCATGGGGTTCCTGGGAGGACTAATCCAGTCAATAAATGTCTGCAGAAGTTGGATGTGTTGGCCGAAAGGCGCAAATATCGCAATCGTGCTATAAATGGGCACAGTGCAATCACATCTTCGGGTGAACACAAAAGAAGAAAAAAAAAAGGGGTTAAGGGATTTGCTACTGTTGGATTTGCATTCTGAAGTGACTCTTTGAGTCACTGGGTGTTTATCTTTCAGGCTGCAATAGTTCCATTGCCCCGCTACTGAGATGAGTGCATGGCATGACAGAGTGAGCTGCAGATTTCATTTGGGATGCTTTTTTAACGGTGCCCAACATGGTTTGTACTGTGACTGCATATTCAGAAGATGTCTGTTTGATTTGGTAAGACAGCAGTCTGTGTCAGTTTGTTTCACAAGAGACAGTGAGGGCATTCTGTGGGGTTTTCCGTTGGCACGGGAATGGAGCAACTATGGGGTGACCCTTTAACTGTCGAGTAGGGACTGCGATGGCCTGATTACTCTCAGGCTGAAGTACCAATTTTAGAAAGTTGAAAAAAAAGAAAATTATGTTAATTTTTGTTTGTTGAAACATTACCAGGACAAGTTGTCTCTTGTTTTTAATTTTGTATTTGATTGTGTAGAGTGTATACTAATGAGTATGTATCTGATATGTAGAATTATTGTTGTATAGCAATAATAGTAGCAATAGCAACCGCCATTGCCAAATATACTAGGACATATTATGTATAGTTGAAAAGGTCACCTCAAGTACTACTCTGAATCTTATATACGCAGTTCTATGCAGCTGGTTTGGGAGGACTGATAAAACAATGGGACAGGTGCATCAGTTTTGGTGGAAATTATGTTGAAAAATAAAGGGACAGTGTGTGTGTATGTTCAGCGTTTTTTTAAAAACAACCATTGGTGATTTATTTGTTGATTTCCCCTCATGCATATGTGTTTTTTCAAGATGGTGGCTGTTGCCGTGATAACTGAATTTCCGCTGCTAATTTAACGTGTAAAACTATTAACACACGCCACTAAAAAGCTACCATTATCAAATAATCAGACATTATTAATAAAAAAATTTTAAAAAATTTGGTGGCCGGAAAAGTAGGGTCAGGGGCTTTGAGCCATCATCATTGCCCTGTTGTGCCACTATGTGTCACATAAGGCTCACAGTGATATTTCTCCATTCTATCCTGTGCAGTCGGCTCTGTGGCTAAGTTGATGCCAACGCTTCGTAATGCCGGGATGCCGGGTTCGATCCCAGCAGCGGGCAATGCGCCTTGCGTTGGTTTCTGACAGTGGTATCAAGAAAGCCGACCGTCGAGAAAGCAATGGCAAACTACTGGATGTAAATTTGCCTAGAGAAACCACACAACAGCCAGGCTGTTAGGGTTGGTTCTGCAACATCCTGTAAAGGATGCGCAACTAACTTTTTGGAGAATCCTGTGCAATCGGTTCAGTACTGCACTCTTTGGCCTTTGTCATCCAAGTTTGTTTTAGAGTTTCTTTTGGGCATCTTCTCTGCCTCGGCCCTTTTTATTTCCCAATTCAGTGCCTGTTTGTTAATTCTCTGCTCATTTCTTCTCAGGATATGTCTAACATAGCACCGTCTTCTGTGTCTTGTAACTGTAATTACCAGTGGTTCTTTAAAGCAGCAGACACAACATTTTTGATTGCAGCTCCAGAATACTGGTGCACACAGACGTATTTTGAACTAGATCAGCAAGTTGGAGAGACATTCAAAGTTCCATATAACGTAAAAACGGTGACAGTAGACGGCTATACAGATCCCTCAAGCATAGACAGATTTTGCCTTGGCCAGCTGTCTAATGTACACAGAACTGAAGCCAGTGAAAGAGCAAGGTAAGCTGATGGTGTCTGACTGACAGGCATTTGATAGTTTGCTAGATTTAATTTCCTGTAATGAACATGTCATTTTTCTGTCCTCTACTTTGTCTTTGAGATGACAGTTCCTGTCCAGGTTTCAAGTTTGAAAGGCGATAACAGCAAAGTATAGTTTTGTCAAACCTAATTTTCAAGAAACATTAAAACAAATATGTATGCACTCATAATCATCAGTTCTCGTTATACCTAGTGGCACATGAGGCTTCAGAGAGAAGTTTCCATGCTTTCCTGTCCTGTGCAATCTTCAGTGCAGTTTTCCATGTCAAAGATGCTGCACTCAGGTCACTTTCCATCGTTCGTCTCCATGTTGTTTTTGGGCGCCCCTGTTTTCTCTTTCCCTCTGGTGTCCATGTGAGAGCTGTTTTGGCAGGTATATCAGAAGTCATTCTCATAACGTGGCCAAGCCATTTCCATCTTCTCTTGGTAATCATACTGTCTAAAGTTTCTTGGTTTGTGGCTTGAAGTAGTTTAGTGTTTGAGATTGTATCTGGCCAGAAAATTTTGATAATTCTACGTGGACATGTGTGGTAGAAGGTGGACAGCTTGTGTGCATCCTTTTTGGTCATTCTCCAGCATTCCGCTCCATAAAGAAGAACTGGCAAAATGATGCTCTTGTAGAGTCGGAGTTCGTTCCTCTGCAGTAATTGTTGGATTTCCAGATTTGCCTCATCCTTCCAAAAGCAGCTCTAGCTTTGTTCAGACGTGACTGTATGTCTTCCTCTGTCCCTTCCAGTAGGGACACTACACTGCCAAGATATGTGAAATGTTCTACATTTTCAAGTGATTGGTTACTTATGGTCACTGGTTGTTGGTTTGGATTGTTTGTCATGATCTGAGTTTTCTTTGTATTTATTCTTAGTTCCACCATTTCTGCTGTGCAGTTTAGTATGTTACTTTTCTCTTGTATATGTTCATGTTTATGTGATAGGAGTGCTATATCATCTGCAAAATTACGGTCCTCAAGCAAGGTGAATGGAGTCCATCGTATGCCTCAGTCAAAATAAACCCAGTAAGTACTAACTTTGTAACTGCTGTGTTCATTAAGAGAAATACACAAAACCCTTGTTGCAGCTAATACAGTTGGCCTGGACATTACAGCCAGAATGATGCCTGCAAATTTCATTTCTCTATTGGTCACTGTTTGGAAGGAGTTCTTGTGACAGACTTGGATTTGTAGTTTTATAATATAAGATGATCGGCAGGTCCAGTGCAGAACATTGTTCTCATCATAGCAAGCAGGCCAAGGGTTTGAGTGGTTTTCATTTCTGGAAAGCCATTTTGGTGCCTTGCCAGCTTTCTGGCCTTGTAAACCTTTATGTCCGGGATGTCCTTGCTGCGCGTTGTCCACTGTTTCGCTGGTCAAACCCTGTCTGTTTTTCCAGGAACCCTGCCCTTCATTGCTGTTATCTCCAAACAGTTATAGCCTTTAACCCGCTTACCATGGAAACATACAAATTAATCATGTGCCTGTAGGAATCCCTGGAAGAAAAAAATCATCAAAGAAAAGCAGTTTTACACAAGTTACTAAAAAAAAATTTTTTTTTTAATCTTCATGCACAAATTTTTTTTTTTAGGTTTATGGGGGAAGGAGGTGGAAATAAATAAATCAGTCAGGTGTCACTTTTACAATGAAGATTGGCTGCAGTTCTTCCTCCTAGCGTAAACTCTAGCGAAAAGTTTTGGTTGTTCATCCACTTCTGGACTTCAGACTTGTTTCAGGGCTTCATGCTTGTGTGCACATTCATTTTACAGATCTGGCTTCATTGTATGCAGACTGTTGGTTCCTCCCTGCTCAGGCAGGTGTGCTTTGACTTTAGAGGGAAATTCCTTAATTAGTTGCCTTTTGCGATATACTTTTTATACTTTTTTATACTCCCCCCCAAAAAATCTCTGACACTCTCTGTCTCTTGTCTTGGTTGAACTTTCTCTCAGATTGCTGTTTGTGCATCTCTTGATGATCTCCCACTTATTTCAGTCTGTCTCTTGCTCTCTTTTATTCAGTTTTTTCCCTCCTGTATGGTTTTTAAAAGACTTATGTCTTTTATTGTGGTGGCATTTTTCACTCATCTTTCTCTCTCATTTTTTAATTTTATTCCTTTGAGCAGCATTTTCATTCCTTTCTCCAAAACCTCAGTATTGTTCTTGTTTTCATGAAATAGTCAACTCTTCTGTATACCTTTATCTCCAAAGACTTCATTTGATTTTATAATTCACTATCATCATCAATCAACATGTCCTTTACTAAATGTAGCTCTTGTCACGTCACACTTAAAAGTCTCTCTTTCTCTGGCCAATTCTCCAGCCCTGTATGCCTTCACAACTAGTGCATCGTCAGTGTCTTGTATCCACCTTCGCAGAGATAAGCCTCTACCTCGTTTTCCAGAAATAACACCCTCCATCACTGTTGTCTCCATACCACCATGACATGTTTTGTTTCTTTTTGGTCCATTGGTATTCTAGAACATTTCTGTAGCATTTCAGTTTAAAAGCTCTGATTTTCTTCTTCCAAGACTGAGTGAGAATCCAGGATCCACCTCCCAACTTTTGCCATGGGGAAGATGCATGACCTCAAACATTCAACTTTAACTTGTATGCAGGGCTGTGCCATAGGTTCTTCATGCTGTTTAACCTCTGCATTGCTAAACCAAGTCTTCATCTGACTTCTTTTGTGCAGTCACCATTGTTGTTCATTGTTGAACCTAAATATTCCAAATCTGTTACATTTTCAATCTTTTCTATGTCAGTTTCAATACAGGTTTTTTTTTTTTTCATTTTTTGTGTGGTTCAGATTCGAAATAGATTCTTTTTTTTTTTTTAACTCATGTTTTTTGATTTTATAAGTGTTTAATCATTTCCCAAGTTTACACGCCATTCAACATGGTTGGGTGTACATGATGTTTAACAGTTCTCATGTTTAGTGTGTTGTTTATCTCTCTAGATGTCAGTGATTTTTGCTTGCTGTTGAAGATGTTTAGCCACCCCTGTCTCCCACCCTGTGATGGTTGTGGGGCCTCATTTTGAGGGAAACAAAAATAGATCCACTGCCTCTAACAGGCATGTCGTACGAGATGAATACTTAAGGTTTTTCTGAAATCATTTTTTTTTCCTCCTTCAGATGACACAGCTTAGTTGTAAACCGCCATTTTAAGGGCAAAAGCAGAAGATGAAAAAGATTCCTTTTTGTTTTTTTCTATTTCACTTCTGCCATTATCTGTTATAAGTTAGTTGTGTATCCTTTTACAGGACGTTGCAGAACCAACCCCAGCATTTTTTGGCTGTTGTGGTTTTTCTAGGCAAATTTTACGTTCAGTAGTTTACCATTGCTTTCTGAACGGTCAGCGCTCGGTACCACTGTCGAAACCAACGCAAGACAAATCGTCTGCAGCTGGGATTGAACCCGGCACCCTGACATTACAAAGCGTGTTCGCAACGCCTAAGCCACAGACACCGACATAACACGCCTACAATAGGAGAATCTTGTTACATGTTCTTATATCTCTGTTTATTGTGATGTTCATTGTTTGCTGCTCCTTTCCACTGTTTATTATGAAACTGAATTAGTTAATACACTCTTATGTTTAAACAGATTGCATATAGGGAAAGGGGTGCAGCTTGACTACAGGGGAGAAGGGGATGTCTGGATCCGCTGTGTCAGTGACCATAGTGTGTTCGTGCAAAGTTATTACCTGGACAGGGAAGCTGGAAGAGCACCTGGCGATGCTGTCCATAAGATTTATCCAACTGCTTACATTAAGGTAGAAGTGCTGTAATTGTTTTCGTGTGATGTGTTATTTTATGTTGTCGTAATCGGCATCACTGCCAAGTTGGACGTTTCCATATGTGCTTGGTCCCCTGATGCAGCTGTCACCCCAACGTGGTTAGTATCAGAGACTTATCTGTACTTCATTAGTAGCCTAGTCCTTATAGCATTGGTGATATCAGCTCTTAATGTCTCTTCCTGCATGAAGTGGGGCATTACTTGCCAGTTGGTCTGCTCATTACCCTTTACTCCAGCATAGCTGGGTGTGTGGATCCAGATGTGGCAGATCAAATGTATCTTCTCAATGCTGTCTATCCATTCAGAGCATATATCTTCTTCTTCTTCGCGTTCACCAGCTGTAAACTCTGGCGGAAGGTTCTGGTTGCTCGTCTACTACTGAACTGCAGTCCTGCTCCAGAACCTGAGTGTTGCGTGTGCATCAGTTTTACAGATCTCATTCTCTTGAATACAGACTGTTGGTTCCTTGCCTCTCCGGCAGACGCACTCCGTCTTCAAAGGAAGCTCCCCAATTAGTTGACTCTTACAACATGCTTTTGGGGAGGCAGTGGGTCTATTCTTGTTTTCCCCACAATGGGGCCCCGGAACCCACACAGGGGAGAGCATATATGCCTGTTGTGATGTTCTGAAAGCAAATTCATGGAGACTGATACAGTTGCTGCTTGTTTGGTTGCTACTGTATAATTGTTGTAAGTTATTACGATGTTAAAGTAGTTCTGTAGCAGTTACTGCTGTTGGGGTGTAACATTTTATAATTTATACATTCTATCCAACAGAAGATAACAGTGATGAAATGCCTTAGAGAGCTGCAGGAGTTTCAAGGAAAGACAGAATACAAAATTACAAAATCATATGAGGTGGTTTGGACACCTAACAAGAATGCCCTGACCACAGCAAGCCACACTTAAAGGTTACAACAGGTTTTGAGCGAGTGGAAGACCTCGGAAATATGGAGTGTGCATTAAGAACAGCCTTAGAGAAATAAACATGTCTCAGTAGTGGTCTTGACAGAGCTCATCAACGAATGTTACATCTCCCCCCAACACTTCGTTGAGGTACAAGAAGACAACATAAGGTGGTCTTAATCAGCAAAGAGAGACACCTGACCCAAAGCATACTCATCCCTATCCCATGCTACCAGTGCCAGACATGGTCAGTCACAACAAGCCAGAAAAGAAAATTCACATCCATAGAAATGAGATTTTATAGAAGTGCTGCAGGAGTGACCAGAGGAGGTAAAATCAGAAATGAGGTCATTGGAGAAAAAGTCAGCACAGAACCAGTACTAAACTACATGTCAAAACACCAAATAAAATCATGTGCACTTGGAATAAAAAAGAAAAGTTGGGAGATGTGAACCAGCGTCATTGCACACGGTTTTAAACCATAAATGCTCTGCCACCAGTAAGAAATTGTCCGTCTGTGTCACCGTCCGCACGTAACTCCGTAGCTACAGCGGCGTTCCTCCATTTACCCCAGAATGTCAACTCTGGTACCCATTTCCTAGAGGCTGGGTGTACCCCGGGAACCGCCCAGTTTGGACACCGTCCGTGGGCTGCAGCGAGTCGTGGCTGGATTTGAAAGCGAGTCTCCTATCGACTGCACTAACGCGACCCAGTAAACTTAAGAGCAGCTTTTGACTTCATCCATACAGAACATATACCAAAAGAGGACACTGATATAGAGCATGAGGTAAACTGAAAACCAAATGAAATGATAACATCTGAGAAACTCTACTACAGTAATTGTGTCTGCATTCGAGGCCGTCAGAAGTGCAAGAACCAAAACTTTATATCTACCTAGACACCTGAAGCTGTAAAGAGGAAGTGAAGAAGAAAAAGGCTGTAACATTCAAGGTCGGGAGGCAGTTTCCTTTTCTCATTACCTTTCCTTCACAGGAAACTCTCAGAAAATTGTCAGCACCCATTATTATGCAACTGGGTTGACACTAAGCAAACCCCCCCCCCCCCCCCCCCCCCCCCCAAATTTAGATTCCTTTTTTTGTTAGGTATTGAACCCAGACCTCTGTCTTGGCAAGCAAGCATGCTTCTTTATGGAGCGGAATGCTGGAGAATGACCAAAAAGGATGCACACAAGCTGTCCACCTTCCACCACACATGTCTACGTAGAATTATCAAAATTTTCTGGCCAGATACAATCTCAAACAACTGCTCTGACACCTGCATCTAAGATTTATTCAATTCATCAGATGGTATCAGCAGCCATCTTTAGATTGCAGCTTGGCTCCATGGATCGCTAATAATATTTCCTTTTAATACTGTTACCTCCTGTAAAACAGAAATCCATGTTTCTGTCTGTCACAAGACTTCTCCTAAATGGTGAACAGTAGCGATGTGACATTTGCACATGTTATTCTGGCTGTGATTTCTCAGTCAACTGCTATTTTCAGCCTTTAGCTTTCAACTTTTAACATTATTAATGCAGTTTCCTGTTCAACTTGCATTTGTCAAGGACGATGGATCACTCAATATTTATTCGTCATCACACCACCAACAAAAGACTAAAAATATTGCATATAGCCAAAGATAATTCATAACAACACAGGTAGTAAGATTAATTATAATAAATAAAGAATGAGTTTGAATCTGTCTTTTACAGAGCCGGGTAGCAAATTTCTAGTTAAAAATAGGGAGAGTTTAAAACAGTCATTTGCAGTTCCTTTTCTTAGTTTCCCTAAACTAAGCGTTTATTGGCTGTTTTTAATTCAACAAAATAATTTCACTTCTCTAGGTTGCCGTCACTCTCTGAACAGTCAGAGCTCCATATCATTGTTGAAATCAGTGCAAAGCAGTCTGCTGCCAAATCACTTGCAGCTAAAATGAAACAGTTACTAAATGTGCTTACATGGAGAAAAGTTCTGTTCTGGCATAGCTCTGTAATGATTTCTGTCTGTTTCCGTGGCAGGTGTTTGATATAAGACAGTGCCACCATCAGATGCAGGAACAAGCAGCCACAGCCCAGGCAGCAGCCGCAGCACAAGCAGCAGCAGTGGCTGGAAGCATCGCTGGTTCCTCAGCTGTTGGAGGTAGGCACTCCCAGTTTTCTCTCATTAGGTTCATTTGTTCATATGTCAGTGTGTTTGTTAAGTCAGTTACAGCTTCACTATAGGGTAAAATTGTTTGGTTGTGCATCATATCTATCCGATAAGCAGTTTTCCCACAAAATAATGCAAAGCAATTCGATGTAACATATGAGAAAGAAAATCACACATTTAAATACAGTTGTAGAAAAACAAAGCGTTCAGATACAGTATGAAATAAAGCAATGCATTCAGGTACAATAGGGAATAAAACAATGCATTCATTTCTAGGCACATTTACGTCCAGTAGTTTGCCATTGCTTTCTGGACAGTCAACTTTCTTGATACCACTGCCAAAACCAACGCAAGGCGCGTGGCCCGCAGCTGGGATCGAACCCGGCATTACGAAGCGTTCGCATCGACTTAGCCACAGAGCCGACATGCATTCAGATACAATAGGAAATAAAGCAAGGCATTCAGATACAATAGGGAATAATGTAAGGCATTCGGATATAATGGGGAATAATGCAAGGCATTCAGATACAATGGGGAATAATGTAAGGCATTCAGATATAATGGGGAATAAAGCATGGCATTCAGATACAATGGGGAATAATGTAAGGCATTCAGATACAATGGGGAATACAGCAAGGCATTCAGATATAACATGGAATACAGCAAGGCATTCAGATACAATAGGGAATAATGCAAAACGTTCAGATAATATGGGGAATAAAGCAAAGCATCCAGATACAAACAAGAATAAAACAAAGCACCGGATAAAATAAGTAATAAACTAAAGTATTTTTAAAAGCGAAAATAAAACTAAGATGTAAGAGAAATAGCAAAGAACTTACTCAGAAGGGGGAGAGAAGTAAATTACTCAAATACTGTAAACAAACTGGAAGGGGAGGGGGTGTGGGCACTGTCAGCAAGCCAGCTCTTCGTCGGTGACCTACACCTGTAAACTGAAGCGCAGAGTCCTGTACCAAACTCATGACTGGCAGGGTGGCTGGAGTTCTTCTACATTCATCCTTTAAAGATTGGTTGATGTATTGTTTTGTGGTATACAGCTAGACTTTGATATCTGGCCCTTTGACCCAGCACATGAGATTTCAGCAAGCCACTAATTAGTCGTCCTTTATGATATGTTTGTTAGGGGATCAGCTGGTCTGTTTCCCCCCTTCCCCGCTAACAAAATTGGGCCCCGCAACCCTCAAGGGGAAGTGATGCATATTCATCTAAACTAGTTTGCTGAGGAGATCCTCTTATAGGCATCAGTAATTTATGGCAAAGAAGTCGCCGTGGTGGAGCGGCCAGATGCTAGCCGTGGATCGAAAGGGTTTATTTTCGCTCCTGGAGGAGCCTCTTTTTTCAAAAATATCCTTGGTTCCCAGGTTGACCCAGCCTTGAGTGGGTACTGGGTGCAGTCCCAGGAAGTAAAAGTGGCCGGCGGAAGGCTGACCTCATCACCCATCTTGTACTGACTGGGCTATAAAATATAGGTCGAGCCCTAAAGGCGTGGAAAAGGGTCCTTTACTTTACTAAATATACAGTAAAAATGTGACATTTTAAACAGATCTTAAGGGGTCACTACGTGCCCCCACCCCCCCCCCCCCCCCCCCCCCCATTTTTTTTTTTTTACAGTTAGAGCAATTATTTTATAATGGTCATTGAAGACATACATATTATTACATTTGCATACTTTAAGTGTGAAAAACTTCATGGTTGTCATGGCAATAGCTGCCATCTTAAGGGAAAAAAAAAACATGTACTTAGAATCCTGAAATATCAAAAACAAACATACGTATTAAACAATAGATGATAGATTCATGACCTTCTATCTTATTTAGAGGTACAGGTTTAGTTTATTTACTTTAAACATGTTTTTAAATATTTTTCGTAGAATTTTAAAATGTAGGTTTATTAAAAAAGTCAAAAAAATCTTGCATCATAAGACAATAATCGCATTTTTAAAAACAAAAACTTTCTAAAATCTACTTTTAAAAACAATAGTCCCTATAATGTTGTTTAAGGTGTATCCATACTCATCTTTCTATTCTTTCTATCAGCTGATATTTAAGGATTTCACACACACAACAAACAGAAATATAGAGATGTGAGAAAACTGACTTTTAAACTTTTTTTAATCTTAAAAAAGTGCATGGGTTGGTGCCTTTAGTATTAACTTTTCAATGCTAAATTGTTTACAAATGACATAAATTGTGTGTGTAATCTATTCTACGCATGCCGAACTTTACAAAAACGAACACATTGAAAAAGTGATATTTTTGTCATAAATTTAAAAAAATGCTGTGTAGTGACCCCTTAACTTTAATCTGATATTTGAGATGCTATCGGTATAATCAGTAGTCTTAGTTTGTAAACTGAATGTACATATCAATGACTATTCAGGATTTCAAAATGGGACTTATCAGTTGCAAAATGGGACAAGACTGATTAAGGATAGGAAATCTGGTCAGTGATAAACTAGGACTAGACTGAAGAAACCTACTGGGACAGTGTGATTTACAGAATGGGACAGTGTGATTTACAGAATGGGACAGTGTGATTTACAGAATGGGACAGTGTGATTTACAGAATGGGACAGTGTGATTTACAGAATGGGACAGTGTGATTTACAGAATAGGACAGTGTGATTTACAGAATAGGACAGTGTGATTTACAGAATGGGACAGTGTGATTTACAGAATGGGACAGTGTGATTTACAGAATGGGACAGTGTGATTTACAGAATGGGACAGTGTGATTTACAGAATGGGACAGTGTGATTTACAGAATGGGACAGTGTGATTTACAGATGGGACAGTGTGATTTACAGAATGGGACAGTGTGATTTACAGAATGGGACAGTGTGATTTACAGAATGGACAGTGTGATTTACAGAATGGGACAGTGTGATTTACAGAATGGGACAGTGTGATTTACAGAATGGGACAGTGTGATTTACAGAATGGGACAGTGTGATTTACAGAATGGGACAGTGTGATTTACAGAATGGGACAGTATGGTTACAAAATTGGACATGGTTATTTAGAGAATAGAGCAAGAGTGATTCCAAATTATATAAATGATTATAGTATGGATCGACACTGATTACAAAATAGGACGCACCTGATGTTCATACACTGTATATGATGATTAATAACTCTTCTTAATTTTTTTTTCTGCCACCGGTTATATCTAATTATTATTTGTCTCCTACTTGTCTAACTTTCAAAGGTTGTGTCTCATTAATTCTTCTCTTCACGAATGAGTTTCATAGGTTGTGTCTGATTAATTTTTTTTTTCATGAATGAATTTCATAGGTTGTGTCTGATTAATTTTGTTTCTTCACGAATGACTTTCATAGATTGTGTCTGATTAATTCTTTTCTTCACGAATAACTTTCATAGGTTGTGTCTGATAAATTTTTCTTCACAATTGACTTTAATAGATTGTGTCTGATTAATTTTTTTTTCACGAAAGACTTTCATAGGTTGTGTTTGATCAATTTTGTTTCTTCACAAATGTTAATTTTTTTTTTCACAAATGACTTTCATAGGTTGTGTCTGATTAGTTTTTTCTTTACAAATGACTTTTATAGGTTGTGTCTGATAAATATTAATCTTCTTCGTGACTGACTTTCCTGTATTCTTTCTGATTAATATTAATCTTCTTCATGACTGACTTTCCTATATTCTGACTGATTCATATTTTTCTTCTTCATGACTGACTTTCCTATATTCTGACTGATTCATATTTTTCTTCCTCATGACAGACTTTCCTATATTCTGACTGATTCATATTTTTTTTCTTCATGACTGATTTTCCTATATTCTGACTGATTCATATTTTTCTTCTTCATGACTGATTTTCCAATATTCTGACTGATTCATATTTTTCTTCTTCATGACTGACTTTTCTATATAAATTTTGTCTAATAAATATTTATTCTTCAATTCCAACTTTCACAGCCAGTCTGTCAGCAGCAGCAGGCATTGGTGTGGATGACTTGCGCCGACTTTGCCTCCTCCGTCTCAGCTTTGTCAAGGGCTGGGGACCTGATTATCCCAGAAAGAGCATCAAGGAAACCCCTTGCTGGATAGAGATCCAGCTTCATCGCCCACTGCAGCTTCTGGATGAAGTTCTGCAGGCCATGCCAAACAATGATCTTCGGCCAGGACTTTCGTTTTTTCTGCCTTGAAAGCATTGGATTAGATACATTGTAGATTGATTGCCACTGGGGCTACATGTTGACAACTTGAAGGAGAGTGTTTTCTGACATGCTGTTACATCACATGTGTCAACTGAGCGGAAATCATTGTGGGGTTATGAAGTACCACACTTAGAATGACAAATCACAGCTAGCATGTGGATCACAAACAAGGAGAATGACTTAAATTACTAATAAACTGGTGCCTGCACATATTAGAGTGATTTCAATAAAATGACAGAATAACAGATACAGAGCTTAGAGTGAGAACTAAATCTACTTCAGTGTAATTGGAGGTGAGGAAAAGATGCTGGTGGTGGATAAGACCCATGTTGGAAAAACTGTATAATAGTTTAACAACAGTGTGTGCACTTGAGCCAACAGGGTCAGTGAAAACTAAGGGAGATAAACTAAACAGAAAGTTTGAGACAGATGAATATGATAGAAAACTATTGGATGAGTTTCACATAGCGCCTGTACAGAAAGGCAAAATTTGAAAATGCTAAGAACTTAGAGAAATGTTTAGGCCAACATTTTTACAAGTGCATTCTGTCTTGGTAATATGGACTTTAAGGTGCAGTATAGCTTGTGCTGAACCAAATAATACCTAATGACAGCCTTGAAAGACATCACACTGTCACATCGTTACACCACATGTCATTTGCCATCTGCATGAAAGTCTTCAAGGGCAGCATAGTCTGAATGTACATCAAATAGTATCCAGTTGATTCTGAATGTACATCAAATAGTATCCAGTTGATTCTGAATGTACATCAAAAAGTATCCAGTCGATTCTGAATGTACATCAAAAAGTATCCAGTTGATTCTGAATGTACATCAAAAAGTATCCAGTTGATTCTGAATGTACATCAAAAAGTATCTTGTGTTGCCTGAATTTACATAAAGTTGTATCTGTTGTTGCTTGAATTTACGCCAGATGCTAACTAGTATAGCCTGAATTCTTATCGGATGATACCTTCCCCCCGCCCTTTTTTTTTTTCAACCCACCAAAATGATATCACGAAGAGAACTAACTGATTGCCCACATCAGAAAAAGACAGTCTTTATTCTGTGAGCATGTGGTGAGTAGGGGCAAACTGGAATACATTGTGACGGCAGGAAAGTTGGAGGGGCAGGAGAGGCAGAGGAAGATCGAGAGAACAGATGCTGGACAGTTTGCCATCATGGCATGGAGGATCATCTATGTCAGAGTTGAGTGAAAGTGAAAGACAGAAGATATCGACGCCCAACGGCATGGATTCAAAGAAGATTATTATTCAGGTGTACTTTGAATTTAAATCAAATGATATAGAGTGTAGCCTGTATTCACATAAAATACGATCTATTGTTGCTTGAAATTACATCTAATAATATCCAGTTTACCCTGAAATTGCATCAAAAAGTATCCAATTTACCCTGAAATTGCATCAAAAAGTATTCAGTTTACCCTGAATTTACGTCAGATGGTATCCACCATGGCCTGAATTTATATCAGATGATATTCATCACAAATGAGATTCTTGGAGAGGGGGGGCGGGGGGGTGCGCTAATATGCATAGTCTAACTGAACCTCTGGAACAGTGTATGTAATCTCACTTTGTTACACCACATATGATTTGTGTAAGTACTAGAGGACAGTAATGGGGGAAAGGGGGGGGGGTACTTGACACTTAAGTATAATATGTTTGTGGCTTTATTAGACAATTGTATGTTCATTAGTTTGCCTTTGCTTTTTGAAAGGTACAGAATTAGTGCATAATGGTCTGCTACCTAAAAATTTGCATCTAGGATTGAAACCTAGTATGCTGGGATATGGCTGTATAGTTTAGAGGATAGTGAATGTGTTTAACAATTTCATGACCCTCAAGTACTAGGGCTAGAGCTCTGTGGTATTCAGTTTAATATTTTAAATAAAAAACTAAAATTTCTGGGGAAGTGGTGTAAGGGTTGCACCATGGAAGTTAATTGGGACCCTCAATACTCCTGAAGATTGAAGCGGGAACACTGTAGCTAACTTTCAGTGTGGGGATGGCACATCATTTCTTGCAATTGTTAGGATTGTAAAACTGCATTCACAACCACCTGTGCTGACCCTCATACTTTGTGTGATTTTCAGGGAATTTAGACTCATTATTATTTTTATTTTATCACCGTGCTATGAAGCTGCAGATTGTATCAGCTGGTTTGGATGATCAGAAACTAGATACATCATTGAACTGTGTTGTTCTCCTTCTGTTTGGTGTCACATTCTGTGAGAACTAGATGCATCATTGAATTGTTTAATTCTGCCTCTGTTTAGTATCAAATTGTATGGAAACCAGATAAATCATTGAACTGTTTTGTTCTCCCTCTGTTTTGTGTCACATTCTGTGAGAACAAGATGCATCAGTGAATTGTTTAATTCTGCCTCTGTTTAGTATCAAATTGTATGGAAACTAGGTAAACCATTGAACTGTTTTGTTCTCCCTCTGTTTTGTGTCACATCCTGTGGAAGGAAACTTGATGCATCATTGAATTGTTTAGTTCAGCATAATGTTTTATAGAAACCAGATAAATCACTTAACTGTTTAGTTCTCCCTCTGTTTAGCAGCACGTTATGTGGAAACAAAATGAAATCCTTGAATTGTTTAATTTCCCTGTTTAGAAGCATATGAAATAGCATCTTTAAATAAATTAACCATTGAATTGTTTAGTTTTAACATCATCTAATTGTTGAGTATGTGTAATCTGTATGAAATAATTTAATTTGTTAAATTGCTCTTCTTTTTAGCAGTCAAGGAAAATATTGGAAAAACGTTACAGGTTAAAAAGTTGAGAGGATTGACTTCATTGCACAGGGATTATATCCCATATGGCTCGTCTCTCTCAGCAGAACCCTCTAGCCACCTGCTGAGAGCATCAATCAAAGCATGAACTCCATAGCTCTGCCCTCAATTCCCAGGGGTCTCCATAAAAATTTCCACTTGTGAACTGGAGGGCACTGCTGTGAAATGAACCCATGACCTTCAGAGCGTTAGGCAAACGGCTTGACAGCTTTGCCACGGAGACTCCCCGATTGGGAAAAACAGAAAGTATGTATCAGCTTTACAGCTCCAGAAACTAGTCAGAAGCCAGACATTGTGGTGATTAGCCTTTAGCGGAACAGCAACAAGCAACAATGTAATGTTTAGCAGCATATTATGTTGAAGCACCTGATGCAGTGACAGGTTTGATGGGCTGGCCTTATTGTTTGAATGCCTGACCAGCGGCTCCCAAAAAGAATCTTCTATGCTGAGATACATGAAGGTCGACGTTCTCATGGGGGCCAGAAAAAGTGCTTCAGGGACACACTAAAGGCATCACTGAAAGCCTTCAGTTTAAATCCTGACACATGGGAGACTGCATCACAAGACCGGACTTTATGGCGCACATATATCCGAAATAGTACAACGATCTGCGAGGCATCTAGAACAATGGCAGCTGAACAGTGAAAACAGACCAGAAAGAACCGTCAAACAGGCCCTTTGTCTACAGACGCTGTGTCCTGCCCTCATTGTCCTAGAAACTTTTGGGCAAATATTGGAGTTATAAGTCACCTCCGGACTAAAAAACATTCAACTGCAGTTTCATGATGGATGAAAGAAAGAGTGGTCCCCATCACTTGTGATGGAGGAACAAAAGTACGAACAATGTAGAAGTAAAATACAATTATTCAGTTGTTTAATTTTCTGTGTGTGCTTACCACCACATTATAAGGAAACAATTAATAAAACTATTCAAATGTCAAGTTCTCATTTTTCCATGTCTAATAACTGATTATGTGGACAAATCATTGTAATCTTTAACGCCCCTATTTTAACAGCACCTTGTCTTGAGATTAGAAAAATATAATTTAATTGTTACACTTTACTGAGATCCTGTCATTTTCCATATTGTCGAAGTTTGTGAATCATTGACTCATATTGTTTTTTTGTGTATTGACTCTGAAGCTTGATATTGATCTGGTATCCTTGAAATCCAATAAAATGTAATTTTTCCTCCCCCCCCCCCTTTTTTTTTCTCTTTTCTCTTAGAGTTAATTTGCTTCTCATATAAGTCTGACATTTGGCAGAGAACCACTCATGTGGGTTCCGAGACCCCATTCTGGAGAAAAAAGAAGAGAACCCACTGGCCCCCCCCCCCCTCCCACCGCGACCCTCCCCAGCAAGCTTGTTGTTGAAGGTAACTATTTGGGCGATTCTTGGAATCGCATGGGTTTGGATGGAAGGTGTAGATACTACAGGCTAGCTGTAAATCACAACATAAACGTATCAACCACCCTTTTAAGGGCAAAGGAAGAAGAAGAAGAAGAAGGTAGATGGCAGTGATCGTTGCCAGCTAAGATTTTTGTTTGCTGTTGTTTTACTGAAACTTGAATTTCACTTCCATAAAATTTTCTTGCCAAATGGTTATCATTGTGTATGTGTTCAAGCCTTCATATTTGATATGGTATGATGATTTACTTTGTAAATAAGTATTTGAAGTTTTAGAATCATATATATCTTTAGATGTGCGTGTTTTTTTTTAAAGAACAAGGTGGGGTATGTACAGGATCGTATCTAGGCTGTGTGCAACATATGCAGCTGCACAGGGCGGAAATATAACTAGTAGTTTAAAAAGTGTTATTGTCTTTATTGCTTTTATCACTGTGAAAGTTTCATCTTGTATTGCATATAATTGCTGCATTGGCACCCAGAATTGCACATTTGTTTTTTGTTGTATGTTTAGTCAAGTTAAAATACGACAGTACAGTCTCCAGTGGAGGTAAATAATTGCGCAGTGTATTGTTGGTAGTCTGTAAAGAAATAACTGTGCTGAAGTTTGGCAGAGGGAAAAGGGAGTGGTGAGAAATAAATGACTGCACAGGGACATCATACATCCTGAACACGGCCCTGGGTATGGGTCATATATAAAACCATGGTAGTGCTGTGGCTGGAAAATTAGGTCGTCCCCATGTGGGATGCAATTTTTCGTTATTTGTAGCCCTCCCTGATTTTTTGCCGGGCGCTCTGAATATAGCTGGGCTACAAATGTGGCCATAACGGCCGAAAAGGGTTTCTGGGACCTCTCTAGGGGTGATCCTCATCCGCATCGTGACACTGTGTCACCTAATGTTTATCTCTTGTGTGATGTCCTGGTGGGGTACAACAAGCAAGCTGTGGCTGGCATCTTTTTTTCTGTGGGCCGGACGGCCATATGTTCAGATCCCTTTCATAATTACATTTTTGTTGGTTTATCATTATAGTCCCAAAAACACAGCGTGTCCATGGTGCACCAGTTGCTGATTCCTTTCACCTCTGTCGGTCTTATGCAATGGACTTGATGTTTGCCTGTTTGAGGCCAGTCCATTTAGCCAGGTTTTGTACGCAGGTCTGTTTTGGTTTGTCTCTTCCCCTCTACCAAGCCCTATAAGGACACAGTTTACAACACTTTGGCAACTATGAGTCTCTTTTAACTACAGTAAAATGACAGGAGATGTAAAGAGTTGAACATGTTACGAGATGTACCAGCCTTTCCAAATTTGGTACTTTAGTAAAGGAAAACAACTACAGTCTCTGCATTTTGGGCACATTATGCTTGTCCCATTGCCTTTATATAGCATTTTACCAACTTGCCCCCCCCCCCTCCCTTTCCCCTCTGGGGCCGCTGTGGTATTATGGCTAGACTCTCGCTTGTGGATTTTAAGGTCATGGGTTCAGATCGTGGCAGTGCCGGACATTTTTAGAAATGGCCTTACTCCCAGGTCGACCCAGCCATGGGTTTAGCATCACAGGCCCAAGGGGTAGTCAGGAGAGACCGAAAATCGGCGCATCATGCTTTCATTGGGCCTCTAGGTAGGAATCTATGAACGGATGATGTGTTCCTTGGGACTCAAGAGAGTTAGATAGGTACCAAATACCATCTTGGGAAGTAAAGGCGGCCGACTTGATGTTGACCACATCCCCCACTGAGTGCCGACTGGTCTAGCCCTATATGCCCAATACGCCTGAAAGTGTGGAAAAGAGTCCTTTGCTTTTTTTTTTCAATTAGTTAATGTTTCTTTTTCTTACCACACTTGGGTCTTTTATCAGAAGATTCAATGTATTGATACATGCAGTTTAAAAAAAACAACAACTTAAATAGACTTATGGCAGTTGAGTACTTACTTAATTGATCTTCTTATACCCTGAGGTTTAGAGGTTTGCCAGAGGATCACCAGACTTCTCTGTTAGCAATTGAACCATGTGTTCAAAATAAAACCAGCCATATTTACGTTTAATGATGCTTATCTTTGGCAAGGTCAGCCTGGGAACAGTTTGAAATTTACCTCAATTCAAACCTAGGGCCACTAGGCCGCCAGATATGGTAGTCATTCACTTCCTTACGGTGGCTCCCACATGCAAGTAAGCAAACAAAGGGACACTTTAAACCAGTGCTGTATGTTGGGCATATGAAGCTAGGTTCATAATTTTAAAGTGCAGCGCCTTTGGTAGATAGTGATTTTATCAAAATCGCACTGGCTGTATTCAGTTACCTGATCTACCTGAGGTCAGTTTAAACAAAAAATACCTGCTGCAATTAGATTTGAACCCAAAACCTTCAGACCAGCATCTAACCACTGCGCTCCTACTTTCATATTTACACAGACACAGACTCATTACACATATATATGTGTATTTGTACACATGTGACTGTAGAGTTGAGCCATGTTGCATGCTTTTGTCAACATTATGTAGAACTGGGCTGTTTAGCTAATTTTACTCAGGGGCACAAATGGGGATTATCACGGGCTAGTGGCCTGAACGGGAGTCGCCGCGGTCAAGCGGCTAGACACTCACCACGGATCTGAAGGTCGTGGGTTCGCTGCCAAGTCGACCCAGCTTTGAGTGGGTACCGGGTGCAGTCCCAGGAAGTAAAGGCGGCCGACATGATGCTGACCACATCACCCATCTTAAGCCGATTTTAAAATATAGGTCTAGCCCTATGTGCCCTATACGCCTAAAGGCGTGGAAAAGGGTCCTTTACTTTACTTAACTTACTAATGGCCCGAACTCCAGCATACAGTACAACAGGCATTGTTCCGTTAGCCACTTGCTAGGCCTCCAAAGAATCTGGACCAAATTTGGCCCGTGTACCACCATTTGCACAGCCCTGATGTGGAATAATACACATTTTTTTAATGCAGTGAGAAAAGGCTGTTATCTCATAATCCATACTAGTGAAGTTAGATCACTAGGTGTTGGTGTGGGTAATGACATTATTGATGGCAACAAATTGAATATTGTGGAAATAGACTTGATCTACCTCTTACTTCATTGTCCTGTCCACATTTTGCACATCATTGACCCATATTGGTGGCTCATGCATGTTTTCATTGATGGCTGAATTACAGCAACAACGTTCATCATCATCATCATGTAGCAGGTCCTTTGCAGAACGTTGCTCTCATCACAGTCTGCCTAAAAGAAACTCGGTTTCTCGCCAGTTCTCCCGCCTCATGTACTTTCACACTCACGGAATCACTTATATCCTGTGCCCATCTTCATGTCGGTTGGCCCCTGCCCATCCTTCCTGGTACCATGCCTTCTGCTATAATTTTTTTCACCCGTCGTGGCGCTTGATGTTCAGATCTTCAAAGAATCAGTATTTCTCCTCTTCTTTGTCCAAGATATTCTGCAAATCTTTTATATAGCATTTCAGCTCAAAAGCCCTTATTCTCTTTCTTAAGGACTGAGAGAAAGTCCACGACTCACATCCGTAAGTAGCCATAAGGAAGATACATCCTAGCAAAATTCTAATTTTGATCATCCTGCTGGTGCTTAATCATAGACTTTGAAGGCTGTTTAATCTTTGCATTGTTATGGCCATCCTCCTTTTAACTTCTGTCAAACAGTCTCCGTTGCTGTTTATTATAGAGCCTAGATATTCAAAGTTTGTGACATTTTCAATTTCTTCATCATTTATTGTTATTTTAGTAACAAGGTTACTTGAAGCAATTTGGGTTGTAACTTGGTTACTTGAATCGCTCACAGGAAAGGCAAGTCTGGCATATAATCAGAATGCTACTGACACAATTGATGTTGGAACTATGTGCTGGTTGCTGGAGATGGGGACAGAGCACTTATGGGAATGCCCTGGGTGCATGATCTCAGTTGTTGAATCAACTCAGCTTCTTGAACCAGTAACACTTGTGGCATGGTTACCTCAAATCTGTAACAGTTATAACTGGTACTGTAAATGAGTAACACTTTTAATTTGGCTGCAGCAAATCAGATAACCTTTTCTAGATCTTCTGTGTTCAGCCTTAAAATGGCAATTGGCATATTATGTTGTAGTTTAGAGCTAGGCTGCGATATCCGCACCATTTGGCCTAACGTTTCTGATGTCAGCAAATCCTGAATCAGTCATCGGTTACAACATTTTTTATAATAAACAGAAAAGACATGTATTGATTGGCACTCAAGAAGGACACACTAGACACTAACAAAATCTAAAGCTGTAGTTAGCGTGCTGTGAATCAAACCTGTCGTACTCATGGACTCATAAAAAGTAGTCTAAAGATCAAAGGAAACTCATAGAAAGATAGAAGAATGTTATTATGTCTAATTTTTATATGGCTACAAGGGTCCCCCCCCCCCCACCCCCAATCTATCCCTTGCCCTCCACCCCCCACCCCTCCTTCTCCCTGTTGGGATCCAGGAAACCCACATGAGGTAGATATCCCATTTGCCTTCTGAGAAACTTATTATAAGGGCACCAATTATGGCTCTAGAAGTACAAGCATAAAGTATCCGACTGTCTGGATGGAGAATGGATTGATGTCAGTTAACTGACTTACTTTTTATCCTCCTTTGGGCTGCTGCTTGAAGGTTTGACAACACTGTGACTCATAGAGTTACATCCTGGGTGCCGATCCAAAGAGGGCCAATTATAGATACCACATACAGCTACCAAGAAATGTGTATATACAGGGCATCTAGAACATTCTGCAAGTTGTATCCTCCAGTTCTATGCAGGGTCTGTCTGGAAACTTAAGTTAGTTTGTGCAGTATGTACAAGATCATGAATTCACTTCTCTGCTTGTAGCTCTTTTTCTCACAATTGCAGCTTTTAATGTGTGTATATTTGATCATTGTTTGTCTTTAAACATACTGATATCAAGTTCCTATGAGTGGACACCTTTTTTGCTGAGTGAGATTGATTTTGATCATCCAGTCGGTTATTTGTGTGTGTAAACTTGATCATAAAGTCAGTTGATTGTACATGTAAACATGCCTCACGTCAGTTGTTTGTAAATGTAAACATCGTCCTCAAGACACTTGTTTGTAAACATGATCATAAAGTCAGGTGTTTGTGTATGCAAACTTAACACTTGTAAACTTGATCATCAAATCAGTGTATGTTAACATAATGTATATGTAAACTTGACATCAGGTTAGTAAGTAGTTTGTATCTTGATCATCAGGTTAGTAAGTAGTTTGTATATCTTAACTTGATCATCAAGTTAGTAAGTTTGTAAATGTAAATGCGATCATCAAGTCAGTGAGTGGTTTGTGTATGTAAACTTTAACAGTTCAGTAAGTGATTTGTGTATGTAAACTTTTTCAAGTCAGCAAGTTATTTGTATGTGTAAACTGGATCATCAAGTCAGTAGTTTTTCCTGTATGTAAACAAAATGTAAACTTAATCATCAGGTTAGTACGCAGTTTGTACATGTAAACCTGATCATCAAGTCAGTATATATATCAACAAAATGTATACGTAAACTTGGTCATCAGTTTAGCAAGTAGTTTGTATTTGTAAACTTGATCATCAAGTCAATAACTTTAACAAGTCAGTAATTGGTTTGTGTATGTAAACTTCATCAACTCAATAAGTGGTTTTTATATGTAAACTTGATCATCAAGTCAGTCAGTTGTTTATGTAAGCTTGATCATCAAGTCAAAAGTGGTTAATATATGTAAACTTGATCATCAAGTCAGTTGTTTATGTAAGCTAACATCACATCAGTAAGTGGTTTGTATATGTAAACTTGATCATCAAGTCAGTTAGTTGTTTGCTTGATTATCAAGTCAGTAAGTCATTTGTATATGTAAACTTGATTATCAAGTCAGTAGGTGGTTTTCATATGTAAAATTGATCATCAGGAAGCCAGCCGAAGAAACATAAACCCGGCACAGAACGGGTGTCATCAGTCACATTGGGAATACGTTGAGGAGGGGATCCATACATATACAGACTGAATGCTTTTACTTGCATTGAGCATGATCTGTCAGCTGTCATATGTAAAACGGTAAAGGACGTTTTTTTCATGCCAATGGTCCATTGGGCATATGGTGCTGGACTCCTGTTTGTACTGACCAAGGGGCACTCAGCGGGAGGTATGGTCAGCATGATGCTGGCCACATTTACTTCCCGGGACATTACTTATTACCTGTTTTAGAGTGGGTCGACCTAGGAGGCAAGGTCATTTTTGAAAACAAAAAAAAGATCAGACTGTGGATTTGAACCTAAGATCTATATACCAGCAGCATGGTGAATTTATATATATATATATATATATATATAATATATATATATATATATATATATATATATATATATATATATATATATATATATATATATATATATATATATATATATATATATATGTATGTGTGTGTGTGTGTGTGTGTGTGTATATTTGTATCATTGGCAGTGCATCTGTACGATTCTATTGCAGTACCCACACATATAGAAGAAGATATAATTGCTGTAATATAGCTTAATTTTTTATAAGTAGAGTCATTATTTGTATGTGGCTGTTATATCAATGTTTGTATAATGATACAAAATCTTTTTGACTTTTATCTCCACATATGAGAATCATAGCATAGTGGTTTGTTTACTGGCTGTCAATCAGTCCTCCAGTTCCTGATTCTGTGAAAGTCTTGCACTGCATGTAGCCTTGATGAATGCTATAGTTATTACATTTTAAAGATGTCAATTTTTAACATGCCTTCAAAATTGTGTTGTTTGTTTTAAGAGTACAGTCTTGTTTTTTCATTACATTGACATTATTTCTGGACTGCTTGAAAACAGAAAGTGTCAGTGAATAAAAATAAGAACAATAAATGCATATATGTCAGCTAACAGTTGTTTTGTTGAAAAGAAAAGCATTTAGGGGAGAGGAATGATTTTGATTTATTTGTTCTGGTAAAGTAGTTCCATCCTGAGGAGAAACGAGCAGAGAATCCCCAAACAGGCACTACAGTGAGAAATAAAAGTAGGTAAAAATGTCTGAAAGAAACCCTAAAATGAACACTGATGAGAGAGGCCAAAGCTGCTGGATTGGCTTCCATCCATGATTTTGAATTGGTTGCGCAGGATAGAACTGAATGGAGGAATAGACTGCTAGCCTTATGTGACATCTAATGGTGCAACAGGATAATGATTGAATTAAATTAAAAGTAGCTCATGAACACTGACCACATTTCTTGATTCTGTTTGGTTGCAGTGGGAACTATATATTATATGGCATACTCTATACTATCTGGCATACCGGCCGCAGTACATCACCAGATGCTGAATTTAGTGGAAAGTGGCAGACATATATAAATGGTAAATGTGTAAACTTGGTAGATGCATAGAAATGGTAGGCACACAAAAATCATACACTTGTCAGAATACTAGGTTCAAAGAAATGGTAGACACAAAAAAATCATACACTTGTCAGAATACTAGGTTCAAAGAAATGGTAGACACACAAAAATCATACACTTGTCAGAATACTAGGTTCAAAGAAATGGTAGACACACAAAAATCATACACTTGTCAGAATACTAGGTTCAAAGAAATGGTAGACACACAAAAATCATACACTTGTCAGAATACTAGGTTCAAAGAAATGGTAGGCACACACAAAAATCATACACTTGTCAGAATACTAGGTTCAAAGAAATGGTAGACACACACAAAAATCATACACTTGTCAGAATACTAGGTTCAAAGAAATGGTAGACACACAAAAATCATACACTTGTCAGAATACTAGGTTCAAAGAAATGGTAGACACACAAAAATCATACACTTGTCAGAATACTAGGTTCAAAGAAATGGTAGACACACACAAATGATACACATGTAAGAATACAAAGTACAAAGAAATGGTAGGCACACACAAATGATACACATGTAAGAATACAAAGTACAAAGAAATGGTAGGCCACACAAAAATGATACACATGTAAGAATACTAGGTACAAAGAAGTGGTAGGCACACACAAATGATACACATGTAAGAATACTAGGTACAAAGGAAATTGTAGGCACACACAAATGATACACATGTAAGAATACAAAGTACAAAGAAATGGTAGGCCACACAAATGATACACATGTAAGAATACTAGGTACAAGGAAATTGTAGGCACACACAAATGATACACATGTAAGAATAATAGGTATAAAGAAATGGTAGGCACAAAAGAAATAGCAGACATGTAAGAATGCAAAGTGGAAGGTAAAATTGAAAGACTTTTTACACCAGTAGTGCGTCAGGAATAAGTTTGCTTGACTTATACTCAATGCTATGCTCAGGAGGATAGAGAAGGGCTGGCTCCAAAGACAGTGGTTAGAGTCTCTAAGTGGTCTGGGCTAATGCACATCAGTTTCATATCTGTGCCAGGGCACGCAGGCATGCAAGGAAATGAGCAAGCTGATCAGCTTGCAGGTAAAGCTACGGTGGTGGGCGGACCATGCTGGTATTCTGAATGCTCTATGAAAAGTGAGACATTTGCGAGAACCAAGTGATGACTGTGAATCTGCAACCATGACCAGACTGCAAGAACAACGTGTTTAAAAGAGTGTGGCCAGACAAGAGCACTATGCAGAAAGCAACAGAAGAATATGAAACCAATACAGAACTGGTGTCATGAGCTGCTTCATGCTGCGGGAATTACTAAGGAGGGGACCCAAGCACTTATGGACTGAATGGTTAAATTAACTAACTAACTCATAGTTTTAGAGACCAGTTGACACTGAGTGTGTAAGGTGGTCAGCAATACACCGTAAAAATTAGATGCGTGCAAAACAGTAGACATGAACCAGAAAGTGGAACTGGTTAAAATAACATCTAAACCCTTGGCACAAACTTCCATCATGTGCAGAACAGCGACAGTTATTTCAGCATTCAACTCCACTTCTAAGCACTAAAGGCGCAGCAAGCTGCAGTTTACTGCTTTCTTGAAAAATATTTCATTTGATATCTGAAGTTATACAAAGAAGATAAACAATTGTACTTAATATATCTGGGTATATGCATGTTTTGTATGTGTGTTTATTTTATAATAAAACAAAAACAACATGGAAAGTTCTGGTCATCACATTGAGCCTGTAAAAAGAGGGAATTTGGAATCAAAATAAAAAGTTAGCTGTATTTTCTTAGAGTCCATGCCATATAGTAGTCATGACTTTTCACAACCTTCTATCTTTTGCACTTTCAGTCATTTCTGACACGGATATCTTCCATGTCATGACTTCACAACCTTCTATCTTTTGCACTTTCAGTCATTTCTGACACGGATATCTTCCATGTCATGACTTCACAACCTTCTATCTTTTGCACTTTCAGTCATTTCTGACACGGATATCTTCCATGTCATGACTTCACAACCTTCTATCTTTTGCACTTTCAGTCATTTCTGACACGGATATCTTCCATGTCATGACTTCACAACCTTCTATCTTTTGCACTTTCAGTCATTTCTGACACAGATATCTTCCATGTCATGACTTCACAACCTTCTATCTTTTGCACTTTCAGTCATTTCTGACACAGATATCTTCCATGTCATGACTTCACACACCTTCTATCTCTTGCACTTTCAGTCATTTCTGACACAGATATCTTCCATACCACAATACTAAACTATTCAGCATCTTCTCTCTCCAGTCTACTTCTGTCATTTGACTGACCTACAACTCTTTCTTTCCTTTTGTTACTGAATCTTATATGCTCAAATTGATCTCCCCTCTCTGCATTGTGACAAATAGAACTATAGATTTATTGCTTTGACCCCTCTCTGTATGTGACAAAAGAATATAGATTTTTAGTTATTTCTGTATGTGACCAAAGAATATAGATTGTTACCAGTGCTTTTTTTCCTAACGGTGTGCAGTATCTTCACCTTTTTAGGCAGCAATCTTTTTCCATTGCTACTCCAATAGAGTATGTGGTGAGTACCCACACCTTTTTTATATACTTTATGAGAGTACTGGCTCTTTTGTTCTATAAAAACCAATATCCTTCTTAGCACTTTCTCTTCTTCTTAGCGTTCCCCGAATGTGAGCTTGAGCAGAAAGTTCTGGTTTTTCGTCCTACCTTTGTACTTTGGTATAGTTCCAGAACTTGCGTTTTTAAGTGTACTTTCTTTTTACAGATGTGGCTATTTTGTTTGCAGACAGTTGGTTCCTTGCACTGTGACTTTGAAGGAAAACCTTTAATGTTGAGCCATGCGTCTATTCTTAACTGCCCTCCCCTCCCCCCTGCACTAGGGGCCGGGAACTCTGAAACGCCACCTTTTTTAATTTTAGGCATTATCATCATTCTCAGTCCCCCGATGCAGCAGCATCCCTGTGTACCTTTACTGACTATTTCCATGAGAAGACTATAATTCCTACTCTGTTGACCTCGAAGACAGCATAGCCATGCATGGCCATTCTTCACTGCCATGTCATGCAGTAGGGTCAGCATCAGAGTGCATTATTCACCAATCTAGTCCATATACCACTGACTATATCATCTGTCCTTGCTTCTTCCTGCTTTACATTACAGCTGTATGATAGTTCATGACCTGTTACCCCAGCATGTCCAAGTATGTAGATCCAGGTGAGATGTCACTTCTTCTCTCTTCTTTGCTTTTACCAGCTGTAAACCCTGGTGAAAAAGCCTCGTTGTTTGTCTGTTTCCAGACTTTAGTCCTGTTCCAGAACTTGAGTTTTGCGTGCATATCCATTTTACAGCTCTAGCTTATTTGTATGCAAACTGGTGGTTCCTCGCCTGTGAGGCACATGCACTCTGACTTCGGAGGAAGCACCCCTACTTAGTCAAACTTTATGACTTGCTTGTTAGGGGGCAGTGGGCCTATTTTTCGCCCCCACAGTGGGGCCCTGGAACCCACACGGGGAAGATGTGACTTCCAAATACAAGACTTGTGATTTTTTTTGCTTAGAACATTGTCAGTATTATATTACACAGTATTACCTTTGTGAAGTATTGTCACTTTCCAATGTTTAACATGTTATTCGTTGTGGGTCTAAAAACAGTCTTCCTTTCACCCATCTCATTGTGATTTCTGGAACTTGTCAAGGACTTGCCTGCATGGTGAGAGTTCTTTCGCCCCCTTTTCCTGCCGCAGCTAGTCGAACGGCCTGTCCTATGTTGTGGGGGTATAATGAGATGGCTTTGTTCAATATTCACTCACCTTATATAATGGTTGTAGGAGGTTGTTTCATCGTGAGTCTTTTTGAGGTGCCAAAGGCGCAACTGTTCGTGAATATCAAAACTGGGATGTTTTTGTATTTCTACGTTCCTTGGCAGTGGCCCGGCCCCTTTCCTCTTCCAGTTAAGAAAGCCATGGACAAGAAACTTAGAAATACAAAAACATCGCAGTTTCAGTACTTAGGAACTATCAGGAAAGTTGCACAGTGTTGAAATAATCATGTCAGTGAAGAGTGGCAACATGAAAAAAAAAAAAAACCAGTTAACCATTAAAAATTATGAATACATGACCCCCATAAGACATAGGACAAGCCGTGTGACCGGTCGTGGCATGAATGGGAGGGGAAGGAACTCTCACCATGCGGTGAGATGAGCACCTAATTTTCAATTTGAAAACATTTGCTTAACTCATTCGGTACCAATGAATTCACCATGCTTTTATTTGTTAATTCCATACATGATACATTTTTGTTAACTGCTGTTGCATCTATTATGCTTCTGTAGACCCTTTTAGCATAACAAAAAAACAGAGCTGTTGTCTCTTAACAAGGATGTCATAACAGGCAGCGGATGAACTCTTTAATTACCAAACACCGCCTCATGTGTGACTGCTTATTATAATCAACTGGTAAACATCTTATGTATGTTTCTCTTAACGCTTTCAGTGCAGGGTGTATAGCATTAGAGGCCCAAGGAGTAGTAGAGAGAGACATAAATTCAGGGCATCTTGCACTTGTTAGGCTTCTAGATAGGGACCTGTGGACATAAGGTGCTTTCCTTGGTACTGAAAGAGTTAAACTTTGTCAGGGCAACACATTTGTCTCTTGCTTTCCTTGGTACTGAAAGATTTAAACTTTGTCAGGGCAACACATTTGTCTCTTACATTGTGTTGTACATTTAGTCCCTGGGGATGTAATGTACCTATCATTTTGTTGTCATAACTGTTGCAACTGAGTATAGGCTATGATCTTCTTGGTTTGAAAAGTTGAGGATTTAATCAAATTGGATGTCATGGATGGAAAGACACAGATAGGCCAGCCTAGCTGTAAACCACAACACAACATGCTGACTGTACTTTTAACACTATTAGCACCAAGTAATTTACCATGCGTTTTTTGAGTTGCCTGACATCTTATGCTTTACTGAGCATTGTGCGCCCTAACCATCCTAGCTTTAACACATTCTGTTCCAACTGTTACATCAGTTTTCCCTTTGACTTATCATGTTTTTAATTTGAACTCCTTCGGACTCAGAAAAGTAAAACTTTGAAAAATAACTGTTTAGGAGTTTCAGAATTTATAAAGAACACATATTTAGGACTGAAAGAGTTTAGGGTATATGCAGATTAAGAAAAGTTAACCCCATGCATGATGTGTTTTTCTTGACTATGTGTCATCCAGTTGTCATATTATTGTTACTCTATTGTATTTGTTACTTTAACTTATACTCAGTAAAGTTTTAAAAAACAAATAGTTTTAGCTGCCCATATGGGTTCCTGTGGCTCCATTGTGGGAAAACCAGAAAAGACCCACAGCCTTCCTGTTAAGCATGACATAAGAGTCGACTAAATGGGAGCTTTTTTGAAGTCAGGTTGCATCTGCATAAGAGGCAAGGAACCAACAGTCTGCATACAAATAAGTCAGATTTGTAAACAAGAGGCGCATGCAACACATAACAATGAAAAAAAACACACCAGATTTTTCACCCCCACACCCATTATTTTTAGGTGTTTTGGGGGGTAATATAATCATACCCACCACATCTACACACTATGCATTTGCAGCCACTACAAAAGCAGTTATACATTTGCTGTAGCCACTGCCCAAAGACTTTGTGTGATCAACAACATGTGAAAGCCGGGGCAGAATGAGTTACATTAAACATTGGAATGGAATGTGTTACCTGGATGGAAAACAAAGTGAAGTATATCGTGTACAGATTTTTCAGTCTGTCATGACAAATTATCCATCGAGACAGGAAGTAGAACTGGTCTGGTTGACAATACTACAGTCAGAAGTGACAAAATGAATGTTATGGCTAGAATGCCTTCATCAGCAAGCAGCACAAACAGACAATGATACACTTATAGTGTCCCTAAAGTCTAGACATCCCTGGTCTTAATTTGTCTCAGAAACAAATCAGGGGCATCAGTTAAGGGTTTTATCCTTATCAGCTGGCGTAGACGAGGCCTGCCCTGGGTTGTCGTTGATGGTGGGAGAGCTAGGTGGCAACTGGCCAATAAGTTGTTCATTCGCCTCAGCTTCTATGCTTCAGTGGGCGCGTCAGTTAGGACAAAATCCGAATCACAGACTGTAAAAAACAATTGCGCCAGGTGTCATTGCCACGGGCTGAAACCATGCCTCATAGTATAATGTAACACTGGTGTCTGGAAAGATGGAAAGATGCCATCTGAAGTCTGGACACACAGGAAATATCATTAATTTGCCTAACTGGTTTGGAAGACATGGTCATGTGAAGCTGTCTCCTTGTTCACCTGACCCTAGCCCTCTAGACTTCTTTTTTCTGGAATCTGCTAAAGAGTAGATATGCTCAATGAAAATCACAGATGATTGCAGACCACGAGGCAGACCGAGAAAATCATGGACAGATAATATCCAAACAAACTTACTTGATGTCACCAACTGGAAAGAGAAGGCCAACCAGAGAGATAAGTGGTGGGAGGTATCTGCACTAGTGAACCTTAAGGGCTCAGAATGCTGAAGAAGAAAAAGCAGAAGCGAGCAGAAGTAAGACAACGAAAGAAGCGGGAGAGCAACACTTGGTTAAAGACAGAAAGAATGAATGATCTAAAATTGTCAGCAGTGTTGTTTGATTACATTCATTTCCCATACATTTTGCGGAGAGTGCAGCAAACTTTGCATCGCAAGTGATGTAAATAATATTGGAGACATTATTTAATGTTCCAATTGGGCTATCTTTGGAATGGCAAATGAACGTAGGGTTACGTTTTCTCCTTCCCCTACACTCTACTCTCCCAAGCCACCCCATATCCCCCCACCCCCAGTTGGGGAAGTACCCACTTGATGGGTGATAAAATCATTCTCGCCAGCCACCTTTACCTTCCAGAACATGTCTTGATACATATTTTAGGCTGGGTTGACCTGGTAGCCAGTGTTTTAAAATCTTCGCCACAATATGGATTTTGAACATACCACCACTTTGCTGGCAAGCCGTTCTGCTAGCCGCTACACTTTTTTTCATATGAAGATTACTTGTTCAACCATGAAAAGGTTTTAGTTGCGGTTTTTGGATATAGATAATTTGTTTTTTTTTAAATAACAATTTCAAAAGTAAAATATTTATATTAGCTGTTCTGTTAAATTGACTAAAAATTGTGGGGATTAAAATAAATAAAAACAACACATGGACACGCACACAAGCATGTATGCCTGTGCACATGCACATACACTGGGATGCTCACATGTACTCCCACCTCCACATACATTAAAAGATTATCTAAAAAAAAATAGCTCATGAAAGTGTGCTCTTAAAATCTTGAGTTATTGTTGTTTAAAAATAACGACATGTATGTACATTACTTTATATTAAAATTTCCTTGTTTAACATTGAGGGTTATATTTGGATTTGTTTTGCGGGCATAAGGTTTTATTTGATCTTAGTGTTTCAGGAAATAACCTGTGAAGAAAAGGTCACTAGCCTGATTTCGACTGCATCATCAGTTGAGTGCCATCTGATCTATGAAGATGCTCTAGTGGCGACAGAAGGGTTGCCATCTGATCTATGAAGATGCTCTAGTGGCGACAGAAGGGTTGCCATCTGATCTATGAAGATGCTCTAGTGGCGACAGAAGGGTTGCCATCTGATCTATGAAGATGCTCTAGTGGCGACAGAAGGGTTGCCATCTGATCTATGAAGATGCTCTAGTGGCGACAGAAGGGTTGCCATCTGATTTATGAAGATGCTCTAGTGGCGACAGAAGGGTTGCCATCTGATTTATGAAGATGCTCTAGTGGCGACAGAAGGGTTGCCATCTGATTTATGAAGATGCTCTAGTGGCGACAGAAGGGTTGCCATCTGATTTATTAAGACGCTCTAGTGGCGACAGAAGGGTTGCCAACTGATCTATGAAGATGCTCTAGTGGCGACAGAAGGGTTGCCAAATGATCTATGAAGATGCTCTAGTGGCGACAAAAATGTTGCCAACTGATCTATGAAGATGCTCTTGTGGCGACAAAAGGGTTGCCATCTGATCTATGAAGATGCTCTAGTGGCGACAGAAGGGTTGCCAAATGATCTATGAAGATGCTCTAGTGGCGACAGAAGGGTTGCCAACTGATCTATGAAGACGCTCTAGTGGCGTCTGAAGGGTTGCCATCTGATCTATGAAGACGCTCTAGTGGCGTCAGAAGGGTGCTACTTTTTTTAAATACAGGGTGTTTCATACTTTTCTATACATAGAAAAAAAACATCTTTCGATACAAACCATGTTGAATGCCCTACATGACTAGTGGTCTCGAGGCATAGCGTCCACCTTGAGTGCTGGAGGTCCCGGTTCAGGCCCCTTTGAAGGCTTTGATTTTTTCTCGTGAACTTCTATTAATTTCCCCTGTTCTCTGGGTAGTAAGATCGTAACGCCAGTGTGTATTGTTGTGCACGTAAAAAAATCTCATGGCAGCTGGAAATCGAAAAAAGTAGCCTAACCGCACTGCCCTGGCAAAATTTGTAGTTTAAAAATCTATCCAAAGTATTTAAGAATCCTCGCCTGTGCTACGGAGTTTGTGCACTGCACTGAGATTGTTCGGGCTCAGGCTTGAGTGAGAAGTAGAAGGGAGCACTTATGGGTTACTATCCTTGTGCCATGATGCTGATCCACTGAATGAACTCAACTAAACTAAAGTTGTTTTAAAAACACATTTTGATGCATGTCTCCACTGCCAAAGAACATGTATAAGTTCAGCTGGGGTTATGCTTGTAATGTCACTGGCGATAAGTAACTTTCCTGTGTATGGAAACTAATTGGAAGCCCTGTTGAAATCGTGCGCACACAGGCTTAAATCTTTGAGTCTCAGAGGGTTTAGCATCACAGGTGTGAAATGATATTCACACAATTTATGGCAGTGTTTAATAATGTACAAATGATTGTATGTGACACTGTGTAGAATGATTTTCATTTCATGCACTACGTTCTTCATGTGTGTACCAAACATTTTCACAGTGTGTAGCAGTATTTGTGTAGGGTATAATGTAATGCCTCATAAGACAGTTTTTTATGTAGCATATGCCAGTTTTTGTGCAGTATTTAAATGATGTTCATATAGCTGGTGACAATTTTCATGTAGTTTATGACAATTTTCATGTAGTTTATGACAATTTTCATGTAGTTTATGACAATTTTCATGTAGTTTATGACCATTTTCATGTAGTTTATGACAATTTTCATGTAGTTTATGACAATTTTCATGTAGTTTATGACAATTTTCATGTAGTTTATGACAATTTTCATGTAGTTTATGACAATTTTCATGCAAAATGCGGCAGTTTTCATATTATGTAGGGCAATTTTCATGTAATGTATGGCAATTTGCATGTAATGTAGGGCAATTTTCATAAAAAGTTTGGCAGTTTTCATGTAATGTATGACAATTTTTGTGTAATATACAACAGTTTACATATAATGTATGGCAGTTTTCATGTACTGAATGACAATTTTCATGTAATGTACAACAGTTTTCCTGTAATTATGACAATTTTCATGTAGTGCATAACCGTTTTCTTGTAATGTATGGCAATTTTCATATGTTTGGCAGTTTTCATTTAATGTATGACAATTTTTGTGTAATATACAACAGTCTACATGTAATGTACAACAGTTTTCATGTAATTTATGACAATTTTAATGTAGTGTTTAACAGTTTTCATGTAATTTACAACAATTTTCATGTAAGGTATGGCAGTTTTCCTGAAGCATATGGCAGTTTTTATGTAATGTGTGACAGTTTTCCTGAAGCATATGGCAGTTTTTATGTAATGTGTGACTGTTTTCCTGAAGCATATGGCAGTAATTATGTAATGTGTGACATTTTTTCTGAAGCATATGGCAGTTTTTATGTAATGTGTGACAGTTTTCCTGAAGCATATGGCAGTTTTTATGTAATGTGTGACAGTTTTCAAGGCTGTAATGAGACAGTTGGTGTATTGTTTATAAAAACAGTAATCATGAAGCATATGACCATTTTTATGTACTTTCTGGCCTTTTTCATGTAGCATATGACCATTTTCATGTACTTTCTGGCCTTTTTCATGTAGCATAAGACCATTTTCATGTACTTTCTGGCCTTTTTCATGTAGCATATGACCATTTTCATGTACTTTCTGGCCTTTTTCATGTAGCATATGACCATTTTCATGTACTTTCTGGCCGTTTTCATGTAGCATAAGACCATTTTCATGTACTTTCTGGCCTTTTTCATGTAGCATATGACCATTTTCATGTACTTTCTGGCCTTTTTCATGTAGCATATGACCATTTTCATGTACTTTCTGGCCTTTTTCATGTAGCATAAGACCATTTTCATGTACTTTCTGGCCTTTTTCATGTAGCATATGACCATTTTCATGTACTTTCTGGCCTTTTTCATGTAGCATATGACCATCTTCATGTACTTTCTGGCCGTTTTCATGTAGCATAAGACCATTTTCATGTACTTTCTGGCCTTTTTCATGTAGCATATGACCATTTTCATGTACTTTCTGGCAATTTTCATGTAGCATATGACCATTTTCATGTACTTTCTGGCAATTTTCCAGAAGCATATGACCATTTTCATGTACTTTCTGGCCTTTTTCATGTAGCATATGACCATTTTCATGTACTTTCTGGCCTTTTTCATGTAGCATAAGACCATTTTCATGTACTTTCTGGCCTTTTTCATGTAGCATATGACCATTTTCATGTACTTTCTGGCCTTTTTCATGTAGCATATGACCATTTTCATGTACTTTCTAGCCGTTTTTATGTAGCATATGACCATTTTCATGTACTTTCTGGCAATTTTCCTGAAGCATATGACCATTTTCATGTCATTTGTGAAAATTTGATGAAGCATATGACCATTTTTATGTAATGTGTGGCAATTTTCATGAAGCACATGACCATTTTCATGTATTTTCGGCAGTTTTCATGAAGCATATGGTCATGTAAGTGTAATTTGTGACAGTTTTCATGAAGCATACAAGCATTTGTATATTATTTTTTGGCAGTTTTCAGGTAGTTTATGGCAGTTTTTATGAAGCATATGACCATTTTCATGTAATGTGTGGCAATTTTCAAGGCTGTATTATACCATTGGTGTCTTGTATTGATTGTATAAACAGTTTTCATGTAGCATATGACAGTTTTCATTTAACGTATGATGATTTTCATGTAACATATGACATTTTTCATGCATAGCATGATTTTATTGTAGTAAATGAGAATTTTCTTGTAGTATATACAGTCATGAGTTGAAATAATGCAAGAACATACAAACCAACCTTTGCACACCTTTTCATACATTTTGTATCCAGTTCACTAAAACAAAAATAATAATAATAATTCCTGGGAGAGAGCAATGCTGGTAACAATGTTAATGGATAAAAATCACTGCTTGCTTGTGCCTTTGGATGTCATTACTACAGTGTCCTAAGCTGTTTGGCAGCAAAGCTGTTATTTGTGTACTTTCTGCTAGTTGTCATACTAACGATGGTACACAACCTGGCAACATATTTTAAAAGTGTAGCTATCAGTATGTTAAAGAAGGGTGGCTTCTTCTTTCTTCTTCTTCTTCTTCTTCCTCCTCCTCTTTGTTTCTAGATTCCAAGCCATTGAGGTTTACTGCTTTAGATACCACATGCCTCAATTTATTTCTGTCACTGATTGACCGTCTTTTTCATGTTAATGACTTCAAGTGTTTGCAGGTTCACCTGAATGATATCTCTCCAATGTCTCATTGATGTCTCTAGTGGTGCACTCCTGGTGAGCTCTTGTGTATATGCAGTGTTGGGTCTCTCTCTCATGGCGCACTCCTGGTGAGCTCTTGTGTATATGCAGTGTTAGGTCTCTCTCTCATGGCGCACTCCTGGTGAGCTCTTGTGTATATGCAGTGTTGGGTCTCTCTTATGTGGTGCACAAGTCAAGCTCTTGTGTATATGCATTGTTAGGTCTCTCTCCTGTGGTGCCCAAGTCGAGCTCTTGTGTATATGAAGTGTTGGGTCTCTCTTATGTGGCGCACTCCAGGTGAGCTCTTGTGTATATGCAGTGTTGGGTCTCTCTCTCATTGTGCACTCCTGGTGAGCTCTTGTGTATATGCAGTGTTGGGTCTCTCTTATGTGGTGCACTCCTGGTGAGCTCTTGTGTATATGCAGTGTTGGGTCTCTCTTATGTGGTACACTCCTGGTGAGCTCTTGTGTATATGCAGTGTTGGGTCTCTCTTATGTGGCACACTCCTGGTGAGCTCTTGTGTATATGCAGTGTTGGGTCTCTCTCTCATGGCGCACTCCTGGTGAGCTCTTGTGTATATGCAGTGTTGGGTCCCTCTCTCATGGCGCACTCCTGGTGAGCTCTTGTGTATATGCAGTGTTGGGTCCCTCTCTCATGGCGCACTCCTGGTGAGCTCTTGTGTATATGCAGTGTTGGGTCTCTCTTGTGTGGCGCACTCCTGGTAAGCTCTTGTGTATATGCTGTATTGGGTCTCTCTTATGTGGTGCACTCCTGGTAAGCTCTTGTGTATATGCAGTGTTGGGTCTCGCTTATGTGGTACACTCCTGGTGAGCACTTGTGTATATGCAGTATTGGGTCTCTCTTGTGTGGCGCACTCCTGGTAAGCTCTTGTGTATATGCAGTGTTGGGTCTCTCTTGTGTGGCGCACTCCTGGTAAGCTCTTGTGTATATGCAGTGTTGGGTCTCGCTTATGTGGCGCACTCCTGGTGAGCACTTGTGTATATGCAGTGTTGGGTCCCTCTCTCATGGCGCACTCCTAGTGAACTCTTGTGTATTTGCAGTTTTGGGTCTCTCTTGTGTGGCGCACTCCTGGTAAGCTCTTGTGTATATGCAGTGTTGGGTTTCTCTTATGTGGCGCACTCCTGGTGAGCACTTGTGTATGTGCAGTATTGGGTCTCTCTTATGTGGTACACTCCTGGTAAGCTCTTGTGTATATGCAGTTTCAGGTCTCTATAGTGGTGCACTATATGCAGTGTTGGGTCTCTCTCCTGTGGTACACTCCTGGTGAGCACTTGTGTATATGCAGTGTTGGGTCTCTCTTGTGTGGTACACTCCTGGTGAGCTCTTGTGTATATGCAGTTTCAGGTCTCTCTAGTGGTGCACTATATGCAGTGTTGGGTCTCTCTATTATCTGCCATTCTGTCTGTATGCCCTTAAACATTACATTCTGATTAGCCCTTATTGTCCCAGTTGTCATACGTGTTGTTGGTGGCATGTATCATCTCCTGGAGATCCCCCAAATTCTCCCCCCTATGCTAATGATAGACAGGGCTTGAAATAAAATTGTCTAGGGTGAATTTATTGGTCCCTGATTTCAAAGGATAGGAGGAAATTGAATAAGATCAGACAGCTGAAATAAATAGACGTGTGGGGTGAATCCCCAGAATTATCTGAATAATTAAATATTATTTAAAAAGAAAACATGTATAATCAAGTGACAGTGGAAAGTTGAATGGTTGAAATCACTTTACCGATAAAAAATTGATTTAATCAAATACTAGTTAACCTAATCAGACAGCTGGTTGATATTAAATACAACATATTCATTGCATCAACCCACCCAGAGTATCCCCCTTCAGTTGGACAACAATTAAATAAATTGTCATCCTATAACTCCCCGACAGATAAATGCTCAAAACTAAACAATCACTCACCTTAAAGTCAATTAGTTGAATGACAGGATTCCGTGTGATGAATCAGTTCATGGATAATTCCGGATACTGCCTTTGCTGATGCTACGTATTATGTTGTTTACAACATGAGTAGCCCATCTGGCCTGATACGCACATAAGGTGATTCGTTGCTTCAATTTCTGAGTTGTAGTTCTTGTTGTTTTAAAGTTATAGGTAGTTTATGTGGATATAGGGAACCTGCAGCATACACTGATTGTCCTTGGGGTGAGGATTATGCTGACAGTTTTGTGGCGGTAAAAGTGTTGCAATGTTTGTGGAATTATCAGTGTAGTTTGAGAAAACGTGCAAGGTGATAGTGTTTAGAAAGGATTATCATCACAGCACTCCCGACAGATCCATAGGTGCTCCGATCTCCTCATCAAAATCTCCACAAGTGTAAAATGACTGATGACGCCTGTTCTGTGTTGGTTAATGAAACGTCTTGTCCTCTTAGTGAAAAGTTCATTTCTTGCAGCTCCAGACTGCACCCCTATTTCCATCAGTCTAGACAGGAATATGGAGTCATGTTCTTTGGTGTGCTCCTTGGTACGGTAAGTGCAGCGCATGGCATTGATAATGTCACTTCTGTCCAGTACTGGGCCAGCCATATCAACTGCAATGTCAGTAATATAGTCTGCACGCTCGTTCCCTTGAACACCTGCATGACATGGTACAAAGATGAAGGTTGGGCAGATATTCATGAAGTGCTTAATGTTTCAATCCATTCTTGCCTGCTAAATCCAGCTTGGATTCTTTTAAGCATATTCATCGAGTCACTAAGAATGCCTACGTGTGTGAACTTTTGAGTACTAGGCCATGCTAATGCCCTTGTTACAGCCATAGTTTCCATTGTAAAGCTACTAGTTGTAACAGCAACGGCGCCATTCATCTCCTTGATGGTCCCCCCACCCCTCCCCCCTTCCTTGAGCTTACTGTGAAGGCCCATGCAATTCGCTGTGTTTTCTTCAATCAGTGTTCGGACTAAAGTGTCAACAATGCCAGGAGTCTGCTCTCTACAGCTTCCATCAAGTGATGGTATTTCATGCAATGTCTTTCTATGCTAGCATAAAAACATCCTAATCAACTGCATCAATATCTCTGATATTGTTGTATACAGAAGAAAGTCTTTGCATTATCATTAAGAAATGGTCGTGATGTAGTGGACAGATGCTCGCCTGTGAAACAGATGGTCCTGAGGTCTAATGGATAGTACTGGAAAGTAAAGTCGGCTGGTGTAAAGCTGACTACATCACTCAACAAGTGCTGATTGGTCTATATGTCCACCCCTTTATGTCCAGTACACTTGATGGTGGCACTGCATGATGGTTATGGTGTAGAATCATTAACCCAGGATAGCCTACCTAATGAGTGTTCCAAGAAAGTTGTCAAGGAGAAAGAAGTGACTCTCATGAATAGTTTAACATAAGAAATATGTAAGAACTAGTAAATAAGTACTATTGTCAAATTGACAAGTATCAAGTTTGAGAAAAGTCACGGAATATTCATCTAATAAATCAAAGAATGATAGGATCCTTATATGGTATTTTGGGATATGGCCTGAGTGTACGGGGAATCTCAGCTACTCCCTACTTTTATAACTCTCACCTGAATTCGCAGTGTTTTGATAAGTTTTTAGCTAAGCTGACGTAAAGCTGAATATTGAAGAGGGTTGGCTAGTAAAGACAATAAAACAAAGAAAATTGAAATATTTTGGTCACTTGAAACGTCATGGAAGTCTAGAGAGAACAATAATGGAGGGGTATATGCCTGGGAAGAGAGGAAGAGGAAGGCCAAGGAGAAGATGGGTGCAGGATGTGGCAGATGATCTCCAGATGGGTGTATCAGACGCAGGACATCTTGCTCATGATAGGAAGGTTTTCCGGAGGGTTGTTATGGCAACGAGGTTCCACGAGGGACATGATACTGAATGAATGAATGATGTAAAGGCCAGGAGGGACATATAGTGTAGCATCGAATGACTAGATCTTAGGGATTTTATCCTAGTAACTAAGGAAAACATCATAATTGTGCTTTTAAATGATCTTGTACATTTATTGTGTTCCCACATCTATATTTATTTAAAATGTGCATTTGTTCTACCCTGACTCATGCAGGTAACTCTTGGAAAACCGAGATATCCCGTTGGTTTGTCACACCAGTAATTAATGGTAATTCAAATAGATTATGCGGCATCTGTGGCTTAGGCGTTGTGAGTCTGACTCTTAATTCGAATGTACCGTGATCGAAACCCATTGCTGGCTGCGTGGATTTTTATTGTGGTATTGGGCGTCGCAGGTCGACCCAGCCTAAAATAGGTACCAGGATGGGCTGTCCTGGGGAAGTTGAGATGGCCGACGTTATGCTGACCACATAACCCACCGAGTGCTGATGGTCTGAAAAATATGGGCGTTCTTCCTAAAAGTGTGAAAAGGGATCTTTATTTTACTTACTTTACTTTACTCAAATAGATTATGAATTATCACTTTTGCTTTCTCATTCTCCACTGTTTTTGTCTTTGATCGATGCTAAAAGGTTTTGTAAGACAGTTCTGAAAAGTCTGTAATTTCTTGTAGAAAACAGAAAGATCGTAGCCTGCAGTATCACTGTTTGAGTGGCTTGAAAAAGTTGGTTTCGGAAATACTGTTTATAAGAAAGACAACTGACTGCTGAATTGACATCAACATTTAAAGAAGCATTAAAAAGGAATAAACATAAACAGGTGTCTTTTGAGATTTTCTGAAGTGATTAGAATTAGGCCGGCACAGGTTCCCATAGGTTTCCATACACAGAAACACATTTTTTTAAAAAGAAAAAAATATAAAATGCTCTACCTGATTACTGTAGTTTTGAAAACACATCTCAGTGCGTGTCCTAAACTGCATGTATGGAGTTGTGCTTGTAGTGGGGTTGGTGATACAGCTGTTATTCCTGTCTATAAAAAATTATTGGGCACTCGAGACAGAAGGGTCACGAGACAGAAGGGTCACAAGACAGAAGGGTCACGAGACAGAAGGGTCACAAGACAGAAGGGTCACGAGACAGAAGGGTCACAAGATTCGTCTAAGAAATGTGACTGGGTAGTTGCCATCTGGGTTTTTGTATTATCTGTGAGTATGTATGTAAATATTATAGTCGCCATCTTAATGTTTGATATCCGAAGGTTGTACGTGTTGCTTGTCTTCTAGTGTTGGCACATGGTACGTCGTGTTTCATGTGGTCATATGTCAGTCAGAGAGAAGCCCGTGGCTGAGCAGTTGAGAAAGTTGGGCTGTCTTGCGAGAGACCTGGGTTCAGCTCCTCTGTTAGGTGCTGAGATGAGGGATTGTGGTTTTTGTGTGTTGGGGGGAGGGGGGGGGGATACAATTCTGACCTGCACAGTTGTGGTGACTGCACTAGCCATAATCCTTAGCTGTTCTCAGTTTATATCTATGGGTATTAACACAACACATAGTGTGTTCTTGTGCATTTCATGTTTTTTCTGGGTGTGCAAAGGTAACCTGCCAAATATTTTTAAAAAAGCACAAAATGCGTTGTGTCTTTGAAAGTGATAGTGATGCCATTTTCACTATGATTGTTTCACTGACTGGATTTCTATTTTGAAATCATCTGGGATTGAAATTACATTTTAAAATTAGTGTTTGAAATATATAATGATATAGAAAAATGGTAATCAATGAACAGGGGGAAGCGTTAATTAGGAAACGTCCCCCAGGGCCTTAAAAACATGCATGAATCCAGTGACTACAAGGACATTTGGAGTCATCTTGGCTTTAAAAAAAGCCATTGAGCCCTAAGGAAAACCTCTCTAAATTACAATGGTACTTAATTTATTCAAATCCTGATGTCCTAAACATTTAGGAACACAGCCTCTAGCATTAACTGTCCGCCTCATAAACAGGTCCCTAAGGACAACTAAGAAAAGTGACATTTAAGAGATATTTGACCAAACCAGAAGTTGGTTTGAGGGTGGGAGGGGGGGGGGGGGGGGGTGGACTACAGTGTACTGCCTGCTTTTTAAAAAAATTTCCCTATTGGAAAACACCCACCTCCTTCCTTCCTCTTTGATATCTTCCACAGCCTGCCTCTCATATCTGTGTCTGAATGCCACGGGAACAGTTTAAGTGTCTGTATTATATGTTAGCATATGTAACTCATATATTGTTATTCTAATTTAGTGTTTATATGAATCATCTCATGTTAAATATCTGAAAATTATACATGTCCAGATTTTATCTAGTGTTTGTGTCATTGAATGGTACCTTGGTATTATCTAAGTCAGCTATCCATTGTTATTGTCATCTAGTGTTTATATTATAATTTTCATGTATGAAATCTGAAAGTTATACATATTTCATGCCATCTAGTGATTTTGGTAGTTAATGGTGACTTATTATTATCTATTGACATATATCAGTCATACGTTGTTTTTGTTTGTATTATCTGGGGAAATATATCAGTCATGCATTGTTATTGTCAGCTAATATTTGGTATTTGAAAGTGAGACCTATGTTATCTAGTGATTGTCTTAGTTAATGGTACCTTAGTATTATCTGTGGACATATATCAATCATACTTTGTTATTGTCATCTAGTATTTGAGTTATCTGAAAGTATGTTGATCTTCCGTGGTGCTTTTAACCTTTATATGAATTTTAATAATTGCATTAGATTTGTATGTCTGCCTGAATATTAACTCTTTAACTGTCTTTATAGTCTGCCTTGTAGTCTGCTAGAACCTGCTCTTTTATGTATGCAGTTTTTGTCTCTCTCTTATGTGCCATTTATGTTGTAACCACTGGAAATTTGTGTGGAAACAAAGATAATAGAGGAAGACAACATGAGAATATTCTTGACAGCCTTTTTGTTATGGCATTTAGGGGAGACAACCTGAGAATATTCTTGACAGTCTTTTTGTTATGGCATGTAGGGGGAGACAACCTGCGAATATTTGTGACAGCTTTTTGTTATGGCATGCAGGGGGAGTCAATCTGAGAATATTCTTGACAGTCTTTTGTTGCATGTAGGGGAAGACAACCTGCGAATATTTGTGACAGCTTTTTGTTATGGCATGTAGGGGGAGAGTCAACCTGAGAACATTCTTGACAATCTTCTGTTATGGCATGCAGGGGGAGTCAATCTGATAATATTCTTTACAGTCTTTTGTCATGGCATGTAGGGGGAGAGTCAACCTGAGAATATTCTTGACAGCTTTTTGTCATGGCATGTAGGGGGAGAGTCAACCTGAGAATATTCTTGACAGTCTTCTGTTATGGCATGTAGGGGGAGACAAGCTGAGAATATTCTTAACAGCTATGGGGGAGACAACCTCATAATTTTCTTGACAGCCTTTTGTTATGGCATATAGGGGTAGTCAACCGGAGAATATTCTTGACATTCTTTTGTTATGGCATGTAGCACATGTACTCATAAATGCTGTTGGAGATCGCAGATTGTGGAGAGACATGATCACCCCTACTAGAGGCAGTATACTTGAGCTGATGATATTGAGATTTCAACCTGACTATCTCCATGTGAGTTTCTATGGCGATACAAAACAGATTTTATGAGAATCCGCATCACTATAATACGGTGCTGGACTTTTCTTGGCTGCTAGGTTGACCCAGCCTTTAAATGAGTACCAGCCAAAAGTCCACAGGTCTAAGTTATTTACATGCAGACTGTTGGTTCCTTGCCTCTCAGGCAGATGTACTCCAACTTCGAACGGAGTTCCCAATTAGTCGACTCTTACGACATGCTTTTGGGTAGGCAGTGGAAAATAATTGATAAAATTACCAGTGCATTATCATTTTCGGCCACGTTAGCGCAATCTCGATAAGAGGCTCGCTTTCAAATCTAGCTGCGACTCGCTGCAGCCCAGGGTCGGTGTTCGAAACCATGCGGCTCCCAGGGCTCACCGAGCCTCTAGGAAATGGGTACCAGAGTTGACACTCTGGGGTAAATGGAGGAACGTCGCTGTAGCTACAGAATTTACGTGTGAATGGCGACACAGGCGGACAATTCTTACAAGTCTATACTAGTGGCAGAGCACTTATGGTTTATAACCATGTGCAATGACACTGGTTCACATCTCCTGACTTTACCTTTACCTTTACCAGTACTTTAACTCATTTGGTGCCAAGGAACTCACTGTGAGATTTTGGTTACAGCTGATAAGATATGTTGTTCTGAGCAACTTCTGACCCATCCTGCTGGCACCTTTCCGTCTTTGAAGATTATGGTCTAATATAGGGCTACAGAGAGGTGTGTGATGCCTGTCCACAGTTTGAGAAAATCCATGTAGTAAATGAGTCAAACAAATGACGATAGGGACTTTATTACCCTTGTTAGTTAGACACCAGAATCTTTTGAGAATTGGTGCTAAGGTTGCATTGTAAACAGCATTATCTGACTATAACATGTTCATTGTAAAGGTGTATCATGGGCATTTTAATCATTAGAGACAATCATAGTTCAGGGTTTTTTCACGAACACTGAAATAATTGGACAAAAGGTCTGCAGCGGTATATTATGGGCACTGAAATCATTGGAGAAAATCAATTGCAGGGTTGCGTCATGGGCACTTAAATCATTTGAGAACATAACTGTAGATAACCAGTTGTACAGATTTGAGTAATAAAATGTAAATAATGAATGCACTGTCTTTGTTATTGATGTATGCTTTCTAGTTTGTTGTCATGTACATTGTGATTTCTGTTGTCCTCTTTCCATACCAAAGAAACTCACTGTATGTTCAATGGCTTGTTCAAAGAGAGTACACCCCACGAGTAGTCTTCTGTCACTGACAGATTGCTCATGCATTTGGAGCTCATAGCTAACTCCTTTTTGTTTCTTCTTCTTCTTTGTTCCCCGGCTGTAAGCTCCGGCGAAAAGTCCTGGTTGTTTGTCCATATTAACTTTGGCTTTATGACCAAGCCTGAGTTTTTCATATACATCCGTTTAAACGGCGGCGGCGGCCGGGGGACGAACTCCTTGTGGTCCGGGTTCACTCCCGTGGGTGGGCAGAAAAGCCATATTTCTCCCAGATTAACGGTACCTATAATGGAATCAATGCTGAAGGGTTGCGATATCCATAGTACCGAGCCAAAGGGTTTACAACTCATGGCTTCTGGATACCTAAAAAAAAAAAAAAAAAAACTTGCTTAATTGTGTGCAGTTCGTTGTTCCCTGCCGCTCTGGCAGATGCACTCCGACTTCAGAGAAAGTGGACTCCTATGACATGCTTGTTGGGGAGGCCATGGGTCTATTCTTGTTTTCCCCACAATGGGGCTTCATGTTTAATAATGATATTTTGTTCACCATGCAAGAAACTAATCTCTGCACTCGAGGATCATAAAATTGTTAACTGTATTTGCTAACCTCTTAGCCAAAGAACCGCAAGAATTACCTCTTTGAGGACGTATCACCACCTAAATGGCTGCTGAATTGGTCAATTTAGATGTGTTCTGTTTTTATTTCTCTTTAATTTGATATATAAGTATTTTTTTTTAATGCAGCTAACACTTTTTCTCCAGTCATGTTGCTTTGTCAGAAAAAATTTCATCCTGAAAGAGTAAAGTTTAAAAAAAGTAAATGACCCTTTTCACATCTTGGGACCTGTTGAGCATATGGTAAACAAGGACCCTTTTAGCATCTTTGGACATCTTGAGCATATGGTAAACAGGACCCTTTTCGCATCTTGGGACATCTTGAAATAATACACAAAGATAATGAGAGAAAGAGGAATAGTGAGTAGTTAGTATGACAGAGATAGTGAGAGATAGAGCTATAGGAGAAAGAGAAATAGTGAGTAGTTAGTATGACAGAGATAGTGAGAGATAGAGCTATAGGAGAAAGAGAAATAGTGAGTAGTTAGTATAAGAGGGATAGTGAGAACGATATAGAAGAAAGATAAATAGTTAGTATGACGGAGATAATGAGAAAGATATAAGAGAAAGAGAAATGGTGAGTAGTTAGTATGACGGAGATAATAAGAACGATATAAGAGAAAGAGAAATAGTGAGTAGTTAGTGTGACAGGGATAATGAGAAATATATTTAGAAAAAAGAATATTGTTTATTTGCCAAAATGTAAAAATTCCTAGTTGTAGAAAGTCCTGCTTGTTCGTCCGTTTCTGTGCTTCAGCCTTGTTCCGGGACCTGAGTTAGTGACTTTATTTTCGGTGATGACACACGTGTCAGAGATTCAACTGGCCAAAAATATACTGGATTTCTCTCGCAGATACTTCCGTTAAGTGATTTTGTATTTTCTTGTTTGTATTTATGGTAGTGTATACTCATGTAATGTGACGATGAAGGCTCTTTGGCCGCAACGTTCACTTATTGTTTGTTTGTGATAATGTGAAGCTGATTGGTTTTATTTTTTATTTGGTTTAATATCTTTTCTCAGTCATTGAAGAACTTATTTATAATTCATAAATATGGAATCTCAAATAATTTCTGCCGCAGACAATAAATGGGAAAAACCGATTTGATGAATTCACCTTTTTAGTGCAGCATAGGACACGTTCTGAACACAGGACACGTTCTGAACACAGGATATGTTCTGAACACAGGACACGTTCTGAACACAGGATATGTTCTGAACCCAGGACACGTTCTGAACACAGGATATGTTCTGAACACAGGACACGTTCTGAACACAGGATATGTTCTGAACACAGGACACGTTCTGAACACAGGATATGTTCTGAACACAGGACACGTTCTGAACACAGGATATGTTCTGAACACAGGACACGTTCTGAACACAGGATATGTTCTGAACACAGGACACGTTCTGAACACAGGATATGTTCTGAACCCAGGACACGTTCTGAACACAGGATATGTTCTGAACACAGGACACGTTCTGAACACAGGATATGTTCTGAACACAGGACACGTTCTGAACACAGGATATGTTCTGAACACAGGACACGTTCTGAACACAGGACATGTTCTGAACACAGGACACGTTCTGAGCACTTTGTAGAGAGTAAAGTGATAGACACTTTTTATGCTGTTGAGCATATAATAAACTTTGAATATCTAGGCTCTATAATAAATAGCAATGGAGACTGACAGAAATTAAAAGGAGGATGGCCATAGCAATGCAAAGATTAAACAGCCTAAAAATTCTATGGTTAAGCACAAGCAAGGAAATCAAAATTATAATTTTGAGAGCATGCATCTTCCCTGTAGCAACATACGGATGTGAGTCGTAGACTATTTCCCAGTCCTTAGGAAAGAGAATAGGGGCTTTTGAGCTGAAATCCCATAGAAAGATTCTCAGAATATCTTGGACGAAAAAGGAGAAATACTGATATCTTGAAAGATCTGAACATCAAGAAAGATTGGCTAATAAACAGCATTCTGTCTCGGAAGCTGAAATATTTTTGGTCATTTCAAGCGCTACAACGGATTAGAAAAAAATTATAGCAGAAGGCATGGTACCAGGAAGGAGGGCAGGGGCCGATCAACACAAAGATGGGCACAGGAAATAAGTGACTCCTTGAGTATGAAAGTACATGAGGCGAAAGAGGTGGCAAGAGGCCGAGTTTCTTTCAGGCAGACGGTGATGAGAGTAACGTTCTGCAAAAGACCTGATACATGATGATGATGGACATATGATGCTAGACCCCTGTTTTTAAAGACGCAGTTGGCACCCAAAAGGTGATGCGTTTAACATCTTGCCAGCTGCCTTTACTTTCCTATATATTTCCAGGTATCTGTTTAGGCTGGGTCAACCTCGGAAGTTACTAGTGGAAAGGAATGAATGAATCTATCAAGACTCGGCACTCATGACATTCCCACACGTGCTCTGCATCCTTCAGCAGTCAACGAATAGTCGATATGGTAACAATGCCTGTTGCAACCTGATTACATGTCTGCTTGTTTTCTCCACAGTATTGACAATGATCCAGACTCCCAGCTCACCCCTCGCTGAATTAGTCTGTCAATGTATGGATACTTGGTCTGTTCTCTTGCACCATCCAATTGACCCCATAGATCCTTCACCACTTCCGTGTTATTATAAAGTAGCTCACCATCCAGAGGACCGGCATCAGCTAGTTTATCAGCTTGCTTATTACCCCGCACATCACAATACCCTGGACAGAAAACCTGCTATACTCTCCTAATCAGATTTCTATCAAGCGAAGCAAGCCACTCTACACAAAGGCGTCAATTTCTATTTTCCGAAGCAGGCTCTGTGAGTCCGTTACAACGACCACATGATGGACTGTGCTGCTGTCAAGCTATGGAGCGGAAAAATGTTGTTACCGCCTCCACATCCATTTTCATTCTGGATGTTGTGATGTTTTATGCGATGTTCTCCGTTTTCAAACAGTGTCCGTCAACCTTTGCAATCAAATCCAACCCATTCTTTTTACGTCTTACTATAGACCCATCTGTGTATATAACAATGTCTCCTGGGTATCTGGGTGGCAAATTGTTTTGATCAGCACCAATCTTCTGTCAACTACCATACAAATACAGCAAATGACTGTGTACAAGAGAGTCACAAAAGTGTTTTTATTGTTTTGAAAAAAAAGTAAAAGTGGACAATAAAAACATAAAGGAGGGGGGCAAATTTTGTCTTTAAGGGAAAAAGTAAATTGTTAAAATGATAAATAAAGAAAATTGTAAATTTCTGAAAAACAACTTGCACAGAACCAGGAGAGTAATGGGGTGGAGGAAGAAAAGGGGTACTGTGACGGGAAGGCTATAGGTGAGCTCTCTTAGGAAGAAGGTAAAGAAAAATTAAAATATTATTTATAGGTTAACATTAGACACATTCAGAATGCAACATGTTTTAAAACATACTATATATTACACAAATCATGTAACTTAACACTACAAATTATACATTTTTAAAATCAAGTTACATATTTTCATTTCTAATGTGATTTGAATTCTAACATATGCCACTGAAAATAATAAAACCATTAATTACAAGGAATGAATATTACATACATTCGTAAACTGAAGTCTGAGGGTTTGATAAATTTTAAATGGTATGAATTAAAGAAAAGAATGAAATGGTTTGGTCACCTAATGAGAATGGAACCAACGATGCCAGCATCAAGAGCATACAACATAAAAATCGAAACACCAAGAGGCAGGGGAAGATCAAGAAGAAGATGGATTGAAGGAGTCACGGACAACTTGAGACTTCATAACATCACGGCATATGAAGCGACTGAGTGCGCCCTGGATCGGTTGCCGATCATCTGATAGACTGCGACGCCTAGCGGCACAAGCAGATTTTTGACAAAAGAAGAAAAAGAATTAAAGAAAAGCTCAGAAATTGGAAATGTCTCAACAATCAATGATGGCAATTCATTGGACACATTCTGAGACAAGGTGGACATAAAACCATAGAACAGGCCCTGGAATGGGAAGCAAACGGATTGCGGAAGCTGAGACATCCAAAAAAAAAAAACCTGCCGTAAACATTGATAAGAAAAGCAATGGCATGGGTGCTGGAGCAGGTTTTCATTTCTTTTTTTTAATGTACATGACAGAACAGAGAGGAGGAATCAGTTGCAAGGTCTATGTGTTGTAAAGATCGCAATGGACGAATCAGTTGCAAGGTATATGTGGCGTAAAGATGGCAATGGACGAATCAGTTGCAAGGTCTATGTGGTGTAAAGATGGCAATGTGGAATCAGTTGAAATGTCTATGTGGTGTAAAGATGGCAATGGAGGAAGCAGTTGCAATGTCTATGTGGTGTAAAGTTGGCAATGGAAAATCAGTTGCAATGTCTATGTGGTGTAAAGATGGCAATAGAGGAATCAGTTGCACGGTCTATGTGGTGTAAAGTTGGCAATGGGGAATCAGTTGCAATGTCTATGTGGTGTATAGATGATAGTGTAGGATTCACTTGCAAGGTCTATATGTTGTAAAGATGATAGTGTAGGAATCAGTTGCAAGGTCTATGTTTTGTAAAGGTGATAGTGGAGGAATCAGTTACAACGTCTACGTGGTGTAAATATGATAGTGTAAGAATCAGTTACAAGGTCTATGTGATGTAAAGATGATAGTGGAGGAATCAGTTACAAGGTCTATGTGTCCTAAAGATGATATTGGAGGAATCAGTTGCAAGGTTCATGTGGTAAAATGATGATATTGGAGGAATCAGTTGCAAGGTCTATGTGGTATAAAGATGATAGTAGAGGAATCAGTTACAAGGTCTATGTGGCGTAAAGATGATAGTGGAGGAATCAGTTACAAGGTCTATGTCACATAAAGATGATAGTGGAGGAATCAGTTACAAGGTCTATGTCACATAAAGATGAAAGTGGAGGAATCAGTTACAAGGTCTATGTGGCGTAAAGATGAAAGTGGAGGAATCAGCTACAAGGTCTATGTGGCGTAAAGATGATAGTGGAGGAATCAGTTACAAGGTCTATGTCACATAAAGATGATAGTGGAGGAATCAGTTACAAGGTCTATGTCACATAAAGATGAAAGTGGAGGAATCAGTTACAAGGTCTATGTGGCGTAAAGATGAAAGTGGAGGAATCAGCTACAAGGTCTATTTCACATAAAGATGATAGTGGAGGAATCAGTTACAAGGTCTATGTCACATAATGATGAACGTGGAGAAATCAGTTACAAGGTCTATGTGGTGTAAAGATGATAGTGTAGGAATCAGTTACAAGGTCTTTGTCACATAAAGATGATAGTGGAGGAATCAGTTACAAGGTCTATGTGGTGTAAAGATGATAGTGTAGGAATCAGTTACAAGGTCTATGTGGCGTAAATGATGACAGTGGAGGAATCAGTTGCAATGTCTATGTGGTATAAAGATGATAGTGGAGGAATCAGTTGCAAGGTCTATGTGGTATAAAGATGATAGTGGAGGAATCAGTTGCAATGTCTATGTGGTATAAAGATGATAGTGGAGGAATCAGTTCCGAGGTCTATTTGGCGTATAGATGACAGTGGAGGAATCAGTGCAATGTCTATGTGGTGTAAAGATGATAGTTGAGGAATCAGTTGTGAGGTCTATGTGGTGTAAAGATGATACAGAATGATACTAACTTATTGTAGAAGTAATGGAGCCTTTTCCATGCTTTTAGGTGTCTAGGGCATATAGGGCTAGACCTATATTTTGTAGGCACATCAGCACTCAGTGAGTGATATGGTCAACATCACACAAGCCACCTTTACTTCCCAGGAATTCTTTACCTGGTTTCAATTTAAGGCTGGTTTGATCTTGGGAGCCATGGTCATTTTTGAAAAAAAACAACGCCTGTCAACTCACTGTGGATTTGCAAAGCGAACGCTCTACCACTGAGCTACATCTCGTAAACTGTTATACTGGTGTTATGAATGTATATTTCGACACATTCATCATTATTTTTCATTTAGAGCTAATTTAACCACAAGGTTATTAATGTTACAAATGTAAATGTAGAAAATTTTTTATAAATATTTTAACAGAGGTAATGTTATAACCGGGGTAGCGGGGTAGGGGTATCTCCTATCAAAGGAGAAGTAAGACGCCTCCTTTCCTCCGCTAGTCTACGGGACACCCTTGGGCAAGGTGGAGTACCCGTTTAGCCCCCCAATCAGGGTTACGTGAAGCCATGGAAGCAGGTGGTGGATGGAGTGTAAGAGCAGCCGACAGGTATTGTTGGTTATGGTCTGCACTCTGCGGCGATAGGCAGATGATCTCATCAGTAGAGACAATGGCTATGGCCACCGACTAGTATAGTCACTGCTCAGGAGGAAAGCAACGGCAAACTACCTTCTGCAAATTTTGCCAAGAATCCATAACAATCATGAAAGAAAACATAAAAGGTTTTCCGGAGGGTTGTTATGGCAGCGAGGTTCCGCGAGGGACATGCTACTGAATGAATGAATGTTATAACTGGGAGCAACCATGGTTTAGCGGCTAGCTGCTCACCTGAAGATAAAAAATTCAAAGGCTCAGAGCTGGATGTATAAAAAAAAAACCTTGTCTCCCAGGTCAACCCAACCTTAAATCGATACCAGGTACAATTGAAGGAAGTAAAGGCGGCTAGCATGATGCTGACCATATCACCTACAGAGTGCTGATTGGCCTATAAAATGTAGGTCTAACCCTATACGCCCAATACGCATGAAGGCATGAAAGAAGGGTCCTTTAATGTTATAATGAGCTCACTAATCCTAAAGTGATGTCACAAATCTATACTGCACATAAATAAGGAGTGACATTATTTCCTATTTCCTCATATACTGAGATCAGAGAACTAAAAGAAGACACACAGAAAATAATTTTAAAAAAAAACAAACATAACTACAAAAGCGGAATGAAAGTGACAGATAAAGAAGAGAGAAAAATATACTTTAAGATATGCACACATACACATGCTCTGTCATGGTCACTGTAAAATAAATAAATAAGTGAAATCATATGCCATATGTACACCATTGGAAAATGTCATACAGTTTAACATACATTAGGCTCATAGGTTGTTTAAAAAACACAAATTGTGCTTGTATGAAACAAACTGCAAATGATTATCTTACAACCATCCAGTGCATGTGTTGTTACTACGAGACTAAGTTTTTAAATTAGGAAGATGAAAATATGAATACAAATTAAAAACTGCATGTGCAAAAATGAAGACTAACCTATAAATGCTAAACTATTTCAAACTGATTTAAAATTAACAAAAAAAAAAAAAAAAGAAAGAAAAGAGAGAAGGTGAATCCACACCACCATTCTCTGCAGACTGTAGTGATATGTTCATGCCTCCGCATTAGTTACTTGCCCCCCAAAGAGCCTTGACCATATCTAGTCTGTCATGCATCAATTCACTGCCTATTGGTACAAAACCAGCCACTTTGTCTAAATTTTAATGTAAGCGTGTGATAAATGCGAAGAAACCTGGCCAGGGTGCAGAAATACACAAAGGGCCCAGGAAACGGCCTCATTTTAGCTTTCTGTCTTCAGAAAGATCTCATGTCTGGGCTAAAATGTTTCTGTTTCTAGTTCCCGTCTTTTTTTCCTTTTTTTTTTCTTGGTACTTAGGGCTTTTCGCTTCTAGTACATTAATTTCCCAACACACCAGCAGATCTTGGAAAATATCAAAAAGATGCTAACTACCTGCAACCTCCAAAACAGACTTGCTACTCTATCTGGGTATGTCTGCCTTTATCTTTCTAAGCATGCTTTATGAGTCTGTTATAATCTGTTAAAGTAATAACACTGTTAAAGTAATAAGATAAAGTAACACCTTGCACTGGTCCTAACAGTGTTATCGAGAGCCAACCGTTTGGTGGCAATGACAAACTACTGAGCGTTAATTTGCCTAGAAAAACTGCAACAGCCAAACACATGCTGGGGCCGGTTCTGCAACATCCTGTAAAGGATACACAACGAACAATAAAGGAACATTACAGTTGGGAAACTCTTCCAGTACCAGTAAACTCACTGGTTATTCTTTACTTAGTATACATCTATTTATTTTTCCTATCCCATTCTTCTGTTATGTTAACTCCTTAAAAAAAATTTCTATAAGACTAAATATATATATATATTTACAAGGATATATATATATATATATATATATATATATATATATATATATATATATATATATATATATATATATATATATATTTAAAAAAAAAAAAAAAAAAAAAATAAACCAAAAAAAAAACAATTGTACAACTACAGCACAGACATTAATAAATTAAAAGATATCTGGGACTGGAAGGGAACAAACAGTCTGCATCAGAAATCAGGAACAATACACAGAATAATATAAAAGAACAAGACATTTTCTATGTTTACCAGTTACAAACACAATATGTCCCTAGAAAAGAAAGCTTTAGAATATCACAGTTTCTTTTATACCTTTCTGTTTTAAATTGTAACAAAAGAAGTTGTTTTTTTTCCCCAACTTTTCTGTAATAAATTTTAACAGAATCACAGTTTAAAAAAAACAAACAACTTAGCAAATTTAATTTTAACAAGAGAACACCTAAAAGAAAATAAAAGCTAAGAAATTCTATGATGCACATACATTTGCCCACAATCTAGATTTTTAGAAATTCAAATGCTAATCATAGTAGATTCTTTTCGTCATCATAAATGTCCAGTTTTGCCATTCATCATCAGGGAAAGGGACAGTTTGTGATCCATTGCTTCATGTATAGCAATGGCTATTGTCATTCCCTGTTAATGCAAAAGCTCTTTAATGCCATCAGTCCATCTTCTCCTAGGGCGACCTCCTGATTTTACTTCAGAGTTTTTCCTGTGTAGCACCCATCATGGTAGCTGTTCTGTCAGCATTCTAAAAGGATGACCAAACCATTTGATCTTCTGTTTCTCAATGAATTTGGAGCTAGGTGATATTTCTTTACAGTCTGATACTATCATTTCTCACTTTGTCTCAAATGGTTGAACTGCCAGTTTTCCTCAGTCAACAAAGACTAAGTTAATCATGCTCATTTGTTCTTTGATATTTACTTTGATCAAAATGTTTGCCTGAATTTGTTTGTGGATTTATTTTTGCCTGAATCCCAAGTTACATTTAGAAAAATTATTCATTTATTCTACTGCTTGAGTAAATCAGAATGACTAACAAAGAAAAAAAAAATTCATTTAAAAAAAAAAAAGAAAGAAAGGGAAGGAGGTTTAGTTGTCATAATATTAACAAGTACACATATTTATATAATTACACACATGTATATCACTTGTGGCAATGCTATGTACACAATGACAGTAGCTGTGGTTGAATACAACACTATCAGAACATTTACAGCATCATTCAGCTATAAAGCAGTGCACTTTTGTGTTGCTAAACTCAAGGGAAATAAAACATTTTTTATTCACGATCAATTAAATGTGCTCAGTACTGTAGGGCATAACTATCTTGGAGCAGTCACAACATCTGGTGGAAAATGCCTTGCACACAGAAAATGTGTGGCAGAAATTGTGTTTTGCATGGCAGAAAATATAAAATAAAAAATAAAAAAAAAAAACAGCCTACCAGCTGCGATGAAAAAAACAAACAAAAGGAGTGTTGAAGTACTATTTGAAACCTATGTTTATGTTTATTAAACGGATCAACATCATAGCATACTGGTGTAACCCATAAGCGCTCCGTTCTTCTTCTAACTCACGCCTGAGTCTGAAGAATCTCAGCGCAGTGCAGACACTTTGTGGCACCGAACGAGGCTCCTAAAATACTTTGGCTAGATTTTTAACTCCAAATTTTGCCCGGGCAGCGCTGTTAGGCTCCTTTTTTTCAATTTCAAACTGCACAACAATACACACGGACGTCTTGTCTTACTACCCAGAGACCAGGGGAAATTACTAGAAGTCCACATGAAAAAATCCTAACCTTCACCGGGGCTTGAACCCAGGACCTCTAGCACTTGAGGTGGACACCATGTCTTGAGACCACGTAGCCTCGTGTTGAAACCTGTACTCCCCATATGGGTTCTGTTGGCCCCAATTTCGGCGAAAGAAGAATCTACTCACTGACCCCAAAACAAGTATGTCATACAATATGACCAATTAGGGGAGTGCTGAAATTGGATGTATTGAACGGAAACGTGCATATATCACAGCCCACCTGTAAACGAAATCGCAGTCAGCCAGCTACTATTTTAAGCACGGATACAAAAGAAGGAGAAAAAATTAAAAGAGAGTGATCCTGTTTCACAACTGCCACACTAGGATTGACCTAGATACCTACAACCTCTATTTCTCAATCTCTGATTACTACTTTCAACATTTCTCTCTAAACCTTTCCTTCTTCTCTCACTTGACAAGTATTTTTTGCTTGGAAATTATATAAACGTAATTCAGAAGAGATATACCCCCGTGTGGGTTCCGGGGCCCCATTGTGGGGAAAACAAGAATAGACCCACTGCCTCCCCAAAAGCATGTCGTAAGAGTCGACTAATTGGGAAGCTTCCTTTGAAGTCGGAGTGCATCTGCTGGAGAGGCAAGGAACCAACAGTCTGTATTCAAGAGAATGAGATCTGTAAAACTGATGCACACACAACACTCAGGTTCTGGAGCAGGACTGCAGTTCAGTAGTGGACGAGCAACCAGAACCTTCCGCCAGAGTTTACAGCTGGTGAACGTGAAGAAGAAGAAGAAAGAAGAGATATACTCACAAATATTTTAACCATAAGGTAATAAAACATTCAATTAAAAATACGAGATATGACTACCAGCCAACAGATGGTCAAAACTATTTATCATAATCTGATTATAGTTTTTTTGTGTTTTCGTGTGGCCATTAAAAAAAATCATGAATGCCTCTTTATGGTTTTGGAGATAAGTTGCCCTTATATCTTTGCCTCTATGTAAACATCTGAATTAAATCCACACTGTGAATTTTAAGCAATATAGTCTGTGTGTCGGCTCTGTGGCTAAGTCGAAGCAAACGTTTCGCAAAGCCGTGATGCCGGTTTGATCTCAGCTGCAGGCCATGCACCTTGCGCTGGTTTTGACAGTGGTATCAAGAAAACCGACCGTTCAGAAAGCAATGGCAAACTATACTGGATGTAAATTTGCCTAGAGAAACCACACAACAGCCAGGGGCTGCTGGGGTTGGTTCTGCAACATCCTGTAAAGGATACACAACTAACCTTTTAGTCTGTGTGCAGTGTGGTTGGCTTTAGTAATCTTATGTGGGAATACTGAATTGAGAATTGGCATCATAGCAATGGCACAATTCCCTTAAGCACTCTGTCCCCATCTTCAGCAGCAAGCACTGAGTTACAATTCTGATGGTACCAGTAACATTCTGGTTGTATATATCTGTCTCGCCTTTCCCTTGATTACTGAGCTTTGTCCAGACCATCTGGCCACTCCTCACAGTACCATTCTCCCCAGATCTGACTTGTTTACTCGCTACCAAAGGACCCTTAAAACCTCTAGGTTGTCATGCATCAATTCACCACCAAATACTGCAGAATCAGCCATGCTATCTGCCTGTTCATTTCCCAACACACCAGCATGATCTGGAGAAAATATCCAAAGAAAGCTACCTACCTAGGATGCATGTATAGCTGGTGTTTCAAGCCAATGAAAGGCTGCAGTGATTGCCTCCAAATCCTTTCTAAAAATTGTGGGATAGAATGGGAAATTCTACGCATGAAATTTAACTAGCTTATAAAAACTATTTGTAACTCAGTTTTCATTTTAACACTGAAATAAATTCTTTTTTTTTTTTTCAGTCCAACTTACTGGACGGAGTAAACTTAGTTCACCTCGTCTGACTGATCACGTATGTTCTTCAGACTTCAAGATCTGGTCACAGCAAACTAAAAGATGTGGCTCTCCAAGGGTAAGTAATGCACCTCTAATTTATTATTGTAGTTATTTCCCCTACATTATGTACTGTGGAGGCTTTTCCCTAGCATAAAGTAAAAGAAAATAATGCAGCACAAAGTTATAAAAAAGAAAGTAGCTAATTAACAGTAAAATATCTGAAGCAGTACAAACATCACATTAAAACATAGCCCATAAAGTTATGTTAACAATGGCAATTGTTAATTTTACAGATGTTAACAATATTTTTACATTATCAATGGCAAATCTCGCTTCACACATTAAAATGAATTCAGATTAAGAAAAATAGTGTGTTTAAAAAAAAAAATGCACAAGATACATTTTTACATTATCAATAAAGCTTCAACATTAATGAATTCAGATTAAGAAAAAGTGTTTAAAAAACCCCTTCACATTAAAGGAAAAACAAAAAAGTGACCCTTTCAAAAAAAAACAGATGTCAGTGTTTCGATGGCGAGACATTCTTTCCTGTCTCTTTTTGTGGAGATTTCTGTGCGGGCTCATTACATCCTTGCTGTCTGATGTTGTAAGGGGAGTTCTCTTCTCCTAGCAACCAGTAGGTGACAACTGTACCTTTGCCCTGAAAAACAAACAAACACTTGACAGAAACCCTTAGCTATGTGCAGTACATTGTCCTACTGGCTAGCTGAAACATACAACAGTGTGGGGAGCATGATGGCCCAATTGTCCCAAATTATGTAAGAGAGGTGAGAATGGCTTGAAGAGCATGGCTGCTGAGTCTTGAGGATAGACTCGATACTATCTATACACCAGTGTTTCCCAAACTTTTCTTAGTTGGTGCAATTAAAAGTTTTCCACGGCACCCTAAGTAAAAGTATGACTATTCGTATGTAAGAGTTTAAAAAAAAAAACATGTGTATCTTCAAATATTTTACGGTGCCCCTGTGAAGAGGTCGAGGCTCCCCAGGGAGCCATGGCTCACAGTTTAGGAATCACTGCTATACCTGACTGAATAACTTGCAGAGTTAGGAGAAACCTAAAACTTTACTCAGCAGATGAAGATCCAGAAACAATCCTACAGATTTGGAAGCATTCTTCTCAAGTTACCAGAACCCTCATTAACTATATGAGAATTTTTTTGTATCAAAAGAAGGCATGGTTTTACAATGCTGAACATCAGTGAGCTGCAATTCTGGCATAGGACCATTACTGTTGGCACATCTGACTGCTGCTTATGCATTTTTACTTTGTATGAGCAAGCTTCAAGATTTTGCTGGCCCTGACAAGTTTTTCACTAGTTTTCAAATGGGAAATTCGTGTGTGATTTCCACTGGCACAGTAAAAGAGCAGTTTTGAGACAACCCGTCTGCAGAGATGTTAAAACCTGGACGAACAACTATAATCCATTCCAGAACATGTGCCCAACTTAAAAAATCTGTAACTCAGTAACCATGAGGTGGAAGTTGTTAAAATTTGGCATGTAACCTGGTAATAATCATGTCCTTATAACAAATGGTTTTTTTTATGTAAATGAACTAGTTTTCATTTTGCCTTATTTGCTGTATATGAAAAATAGCCACCGATTAAAATCGTACATTCAGTTTGCTTATAGTTAACTGAATAATGTTGTGTGTTGTTCGTCCTTAACGCGTGATAAAGACCACTTTCATCCAAAGTAGTAATGACCAATGACTATGAGTACGAAGGTGGCTGATTAGTCCAATATGAGCCAGGAAAGTTTTTGAGCAGTACAGACAACAGGTGGAAGCTGCAGTAAGTGTGGGATTAGCAGTACGATTCTTTCTAGTCTGCCTCCCTTTCTCTGCCTGTGCAACCTCCGCTGCCTGGCCGGCTGATGCACCATGCCTGAGGGACAAGCTGGATGAAAGTGACTTGTGCAAGGACTTGGATTTAAATAAGGAAGAGCTGCGCACTAAGTAATAGGAACTTTTCAAAAACATCAAAATTGGATTGAGGTTAACAGGTGTTTCACTCTCAAGTGGTCATCTTGGGCGTTAGTCTCCCTGAGTTGTCAGTTTTTCATTTTATGTTGTATAGGCTATCAAAATAATCAGGATGCATCACTGCACAAGGGGACTGATTTCCAAACGATCTCCATGTGTGTTTCAGTTACTGTATATTCTATTTGTTTAGGGGTATACACATTATTAGTCACACACAAATTAAAGAAGTTCACCACTTTAAGAAAACAGCACCACCTGTGCAATTGTAAATTATAAAATTATAAGAGCATAGGAAATCTAAGGTCATGTGCAAAAATGTGCGTTGATTCATACAAGATTTGTGAGACATTTGTTAAAGTGTGAACGGCACCAGTTTTGAAACGTACCATAATATCTCAGTTTGTTTACTATCTTATAACACCTTACCTTTATGTATTATGCAGTGCAAGCACTGCACTAATGATTGCAGGAAAAAGCATGGACAGAGCAGATATCGTCAATGCTGTACGAACTGGGCTAGTGGAAAATGAGGAATCTCTGACACTAACACGATTGCGTGACATAGGAGTTAAGCATGGTGATGCACGTCTTTGCCGTCTTCGTGGCCGAGATGGGAGACGATATAACCAGCTTCTCATGGGGACAATTAGTAGAAGTACTTTGGAGTGGCTGCTGCTTCGGAGAACTGAGCACGCATGGGTATGCCCAATGTGCAGTGACATCAAGTGTGATAACAAAACATAAAATATCTTGTAGGGAGTCAGCAGTCCGAAACCCAAGTTCAAGGTGTCTCCTTCGTGCCAAAGAACTGCATGGCTGTTGGGTAAACAGTCGTTAACGAAGGCAGGCAGGTCGTTGTAGGGGCGATGCCTGCTGGTGGATGTAATGTCCTAAGTCCCTTCCCCAGCTAATAATGAGGGTACTGCTGGGGTGACCGTTTATTTACCCTCATATAATGCTTCAGGTCAAAATGGACGCTAGGCACGGCCACCTTTTTTCCCCCTGCCAGACCGTGGCCGTTGCATTTTTGCTCCATTTGTAGACTGGAAGGATTTTGTAGACTGGAAGGATATAGTTTCGTTGCCCAGCTTCTGAGTTGAGTGCATGGCGTGACACTGTGAGCTACATGTGTTTTTCGTTGGCACAGGACCCGTTTGCTATGAAGCTGAAACTAGGATTACCAGATTACCAGATTACCTTTGTAAAGATAGAACGTTCACTTATAGCTTCTATTTCACAAGCATCATTACTACCCATTTTACCTCATTCCATTTAGAAAGCTGGAATAACTGGAATTTAAACTGCTTAGTAAATCACAGTGGCAAGGTGTGCATGTGTCAGCTATAATCACTGGTTACCCTTTATATTGCCAAAGAAGAATGCATTATTCTACTATTTATCATTATAGTTTACTATTTACTAAAATATGCCACTAAGTTTATGTCTCGAAAATAGCAGAAATAAAACTCGCTGTAGGCTTACGCCACTCATATAGAAACTGTAATGTGTGAAAGCGACCAGTTACTATAACTATAATGTTAGCTGCCAAATGCACAGTCAGTCAACAGCAAAGCTACAGGATGGAAAATATCATGTGATACCCTGTGCAGTGTAACTGCTACCTGCTAATGCTTACACACGCTGACTGATAAGACCTCGCAACTAGTAAATCCATACAACATGTAATAAATGTTGGATTACGACACCCTATAAAGCACTTAAACTTAGTGACTTAATAAACATATAGTACCTTCATCTCTACAGCACCCCTCATCTCCAAATGGAATGTTCCAAACTGATCCAGCAGCTCTTTAGTGTATGGACTCACATGAATTCGAAGAGCTAAAACATTAAGAGTTAAAAAAAAATACATGTCTGTTACAATGAAACATTATGTGTCTGTTTAATGTTAAATGTTGAATTAGGAATCGACATCACAGCACTCAGGACACCACCATAAGCGCTCTATCCCCATCTTCAGCAGCAAGAGTTAGGCAGAAGGGTTCAAATTCCGATGGTACCAGTTACTGTCTGATTGTATATTCGTCTCGTCTTTCCCCTGAGTGTGGAGCGTCGGCAAGATTCCCTTGCAACTCCTCGCAGCGTCATTCTTCTCAGACCGTAATGATCTATTTGTGCCTCGCACTGTTCAATCGTTCCCAAAGGGCTCTCACAATATCTAGCTTGTCATACATCGGTTCACCACCAAGAGGTGCAGAACCAGCCAGTCAATCTGCCTGCTCATTTCCCAACACACCGGCATGACCTGGAGAAAATACCCAAAGGATGCTAACTAGCCAGGACCTTTGAAGTGATGTTTGTCACTGCATGGATATGTGTCTGTTATGATGAAACAATGTATGTGTGTGTCTGTGACAAAGTATGTACCTGGGACAATAAAATGTGTGCTTGTGATAATGAAACAATATGTATCTTTTACAGTGAAATCTTCGGGTATCTGCCTACTCTTGCAGATATCATCTACTATTTAGTCAACACTTGTATCCCAATGTAATCAACACATTTGATTTCTTTGACAGTTGTATTACCAAGTCTTGCTGATTTACATTTGGTGCACAGCATCTTCTTTTCTGTGTTAAATATTGGCGGTCTTTCACAGCGGTCATGACTTATTTCTGGTACAATCTTCTGAGCTACAGATAGAGCAGTCCAAAAGAAATGATGTAGGACCGTCTAAGATGGTGGTTAAAAAAAAAAGGAAGCAGTGGTAGTAATTTTTCAAACAATAATCTGTTCAACCGTCAGATTTATATTAGGATATATAGTTTTAACTGAGTTTCCAGAGTGTACACTTGTTTAATTTATATAAATTTGTTATTTTAAATTTATATATCTAATAATTATTATATGACTAAAACCTAATTTGTATTCTTTCACATTTTGCTTTGATTTTGGATGTGATTATGACAGTTGTACTATGAATAATTAGACAATTTTACTAACATTGTGATGTGAGATTTGTGGAGAGACCTATACCTCATATATACATCATGATGATGATGTTTTGAGTTCCAGAATTTAGAAACTTAATGTCATCACTTTCTATTATGAAAATGATAAGAGGTCCTTCGTGGGCATCAACATTCCAGTTAAAAATATACAGATCAGACAAATAGTAGAGATTCTCATTAAATGCAAAGTTTAGAGAATGCCTTACAACAGAACAGTCATATTTCAGGCTAGTCACAACAATGTTTCATCTGCTTGATACCTTTTGCCTTCTAGTGCTACTTATGTTTCCTATACAATCATCATCATGTAGCAGGTCTTTGCAAAACGTCACTCTCGCTACAGAAACTCAAGTCTCTCACCAACTCTTCCACCTCATGTACTTTTCTACCAAAGGTACTACTAATATCCTGTGCCCATCATCATACTGCTCAGTCCCTGCCCCTCTTTCCTGGTACAATGCCTTCTGCTATTTTTCCAGTCCACCATGGTGCTTGATATGCCCAAAATATTTGAGTTTTCAAGACAAGTTGCTGTTTACCAGCCAATCTTCCTTGATGTTCAGATCGTTAAGGATGCCAGTATTTCTTTCCTTCTTTGTCCATGGTATTCTAAGTATCTTTATATAGCAGTTCCGCTCAAAAGCCACTATATTCTTCTTAAATGCCTGAGAAAGTTAACCACTTACATCTGTATGTAGCTACCAGGAAGATGCATGCTCTAAAAATGTAACTTATGTTTTCCTTACTGGTGTTTTTTTCTCAGACTTTCAATGCTGTTTAATCTTTACATTGCTGTATCATCTATATCAACAAACACAAACATATCTGTGCTATCTCCACTATGCAGGTGGCCAGCTGCAGTTCTCCACTTTTATCTTTAAAAACGTTACATGGCTGAGTTGAGTCAAGAACTGACATCTCAGCACTCAGGGCATTCACATGTGTGCTCCGTCCTCATCTTCAGCAGCCAGCACAGAAATCCAATACTGATGGAACTGGTCACAACATGGTTATATGTCTGTCTTGCCTTTCCTTTGAGTTTACTGAGCCTACCAGACCCTCTGGTTACACCCAGGTGCCTCATTCTCTCCAGGCCATAATAATCTTTCTCTACTGATACTGTTGCTTGTTCCCAAAAGGCCTTGACCACATCTGCCTTGCCATGTATCAATTTACCATCCAGTGGCGCAGATCCAGCCAATCTATCTGCCTGTTCATTACCCACTACGCCAGCATAACCTGGAGAAAAGATCTAAAGTATGCTCACTACCCGTGAACTTCCCAGTGAAGCTTGCCACTCTGCTCGAAGCATCCCTGTCTTCACCTTTTTCAGCATGCTTTCAGGGTCTGTTACAATAACATGGTGAGTGTGTGATATTTTCTATTGTGTGGACTCCTCTACTGGTCCGCAAATCATAAGCATGTCTTTTTTAAAAAACATCTCACAACAGAATTCAAACCCTGGTGTGTCACTGACTGGATTGTGAAGCAATTTCACTAGGCTATAAGCCACACAGCCACACATTCCTCCTATTACTACTTCTCAAATTCCATAACAAAAGATTTAGCTGATCACCTGCATTATAAAATCGTAATGAAATGTTGTTGATGTCTTGTTCTAATTAATTTTTTCTTTAGTAAAACAGATTTTCATTAAATTTTATTCTTGCTAAACTACTTTTTGTTTTTTTCACATCTGCCAGCACTGAATTCAGCTTCTGGCTGTATTTTCTTAGCATAAAACTTGAACACTCGTAATCTCCATCACATTTTTGTCAGCCTCCTGAGCATTTTTTCTCCCTCCTTGATACACTCATTCCATTGAAAAAACTGGTAAACTAACCTCCTTGACACAATCTTCCCCCCTCCCCCGTCCGTCCTAGATACAGACTTATTTCTCCCTTCCTGACATACACATACATGGTTTAATTACTGCAAAATTATTTATAGTTGCAGAGATTTTATAATTAAATTTTTGTGTGTGCAAAAAAAATCACAAATAAAGGATATTCATCACAAAAGGAATTCTGTGCTGGGTCACCAGATTATGTCATTCGGTGCTTTTCCAGGTCAACTTTTCACCAACCTTTTAATTGTCTGCCAATGAAGAATTGCTACATTGTACTGCACTACTGTCTTAGTGAATATTACTTTGTGTCCCCCCCCCCTCCCCCTCCCCAAACACTTCCAGTGTGTGACTCTCACACAGTACCCAAATAGGCCTGTAAGTCATGATCTATAGAGCAGTAACGATTATTACACTACCTACTAGTTTCAGAAGTTTCAGTCTCCTGGTGTAGTGAAAAGTGAAAAATTAAAGTGGACTAACTGTGTGTCTTTGTACACTGTTAATGTGAATATTGAGAGGAGACATTTGTACATTTATTAACTCTTTGAGTCCCAAGGAACGCATCATACGTTCATAGTTTCCTACCTAGAAGCATAATGAACGCATGATGCGCCGATTTTATGACTCTCTTTACTACCCCCTGGGCCTGTGATGCTAAACCCCCTGGGACTCAAAGAGTTAATAATGTGGATATTTTAAGAAGACAAGAAATTATTATTGTGGAAAATGAAAGGAGACAATTGAGTATCCTTGGAAATTATTAATCTCAGTATTAGGATATACAAGAAGACAACTACAAATGGCACTATTACAAATGAGTTGCAACTTACGTAGTCCATTGGACTCCATTCTTGATGATGTGTTGACAGTATCTCCAAACAGACAGTACCGAGGCATTTTTAAGCCAACTACCCCAGCACAAACTGGACCTGGAGAACAAAGGGATTAGTTCTTAGGATTAGTTACAAACATTTTGAAGCTATCTACTCTGGCACACACTGGACCTGGAGAACAAAAGAGATTAGTTCTTAGGATTAGTTTCAAACATTTTGAAGCTATCTACTCTGGCACACAGTGGACCTGAAGAGGAGAGCAAAGAAGATTGGTTCTTAGGATTAGTTCCTATCTCTAAACTGGTTAGCTAACTACTCCAGCACACACTGGACCTGGAGAACAAAGGAGATTAGTTCTTAGGATTAGTTCCTACCTCTAAACATTTTTTAGCTGACTACTCCAGCACACACTGGGCCTGGAGAACAAAGGAGATTAGTTCTTAAGATTAGTTCCTACCTCTAAACATTTTTTAGCTGTAAGAAAGCATACCGCGATCGAAACCCACTGCAGGCTGCGTGGATTTTTATCGTGGTATGGGACGTCACAGGTCGACCCAGCCTAAAATGGGTACCAGGATGGGCTGTCCTGGGAAAGTAAAGACAGCCGGCGTAATGCTGACCACATTACCCACAGAGTGCTGATGGTCTGTAAAAATATGGGACGCTCTGCCCATATGCCCGATGCGCCGAAAGGCGTGAAAAGGGAACTTTACTTTTTTACTTACTCCAGCACACACTGGACTTGAAAAAAAAGGAGATTAGTTCTTAGGATTAGTTCCAAACATTTTGAGCCATCTACTCTGGCACACACTGGACTTGAGAACAAAAGAGATTAGTTCTTAGGATTAGTTCCGAACATTTTGAAGCTATCTACTCTGGCACACACTGGACCTGGAGAACAAAAGAGATTAGTTCTTAGGATTAGTTTCAAACATTTTGAAGCTATCTACTCTGGCACACAGTGGACCTGAAGAGGAGAGCAAAGAAGATTGGTTCTTAGGATTAGTTCCTATCTCTAAACTGTTTAGCTAACTACTCCAGCACACACTGGACCTGGAGAACAAAGGAGATTAGTTCTTAGGATTAGTTACAAACATTTTTTTGCTAACTACTCAAGCACACACTGGGCCTGGAGAACAAAGGAAATTAGTTCTTAGGATTAGTTCCTACCTCTAAACATTTTTTTAGCTAACTACTCCAGCACACACTAGACCTGGAGAACAAAGGAGATTAGTTCTTAGGATTAGTTCCTACCTCTAAACATTTTTTAGCTAACTACTCCAGCACACACTGGACCTGGAGAACAAAGGAGATTAGTTCTTAGGATTAGTTCCTACCTCTAAACATTTTTTAGCTTGCTACTCCAGCACACACTGGACCTAGAGAACAAAGAAGATTGGTTCTTAGGATTAGATCCTATCTCTAAACATTTTTTAGCTAACTACTCCAGCACACACTGGGCCTGGAGAACAAAGGAGATTAGTTCTTAGGATTAGTTCCTACCTCTAAACATTTTTTAGCTAACTACTCCAGCACACACTGGGCCTGGAGAACAAAGGAGATTAGTTCTTAGGATTAGTTCCTACCTCTTAACATTTTTAGCTAACTACTCCAGCACACACTGGGCCTGGAGAACAAAAAAGATTAGTTCTTAGGATTAGTTCTATCTCTAAATTTTTTTAGCTAATACTCCAGCACATACTGGGCCTGGAGAACAAAGGACTATTAGTTCTTAGGACAGTTCCTACCTCTAAACACCTTTTTAGCTAACTACTCCTTGCACACACTGGGACTGGAGAACAAAGGAGATTAGTTCTTAGGATTAGTTCCTACCTCTTAACATTTATAGCTAACTACTCCAGCACACACTGGGCCTGGAGAACAAAGGAGATTAGTTCTTAGGATTAGTTCCTATCTCTAAACATTTTTTAGCTAACTACTCCAGCACATACTGGGCCTGGAGAACAAAGGAGATTAGTTCTTAGGATTAGTTCCTATCTCTAAACATTTTTTAGCTAACTACTTCAGCACACACTGGGCCTGGAGAACAGAGGAGATTAGTTCTTAGGATTAGTTCCTATCTCTAAACATTTTTTAGCTAACTACTCCTACTTTAAAGTTTCAAGGTATTGTCTTGTCACTGCAGCACATAAGACAAGCACAGAACAGATGGGTTGTTAGATTAACAACAGATATCAAAGAACTGTGAATATTCCCATAAGTGCTTTGTCCCCATCTTCAGCATCAAGCACAAAGTTCCAGTTCCAATGGTACCAGTAGCAATTTGATTACATTGTATTTCCTCTGAGTGTTGAGTATTGCAGAACCCCGTGGTCACTCCTCAAGGTGTCAGTCTCTCCAGATAGCAAAAATCTCTTTGTGCTTCTGCACTGTTTACTTGCTCCCAAAGGACCTTGATGACAAAAGCAAAAGAACAGTTAAACAGTAACCAACGATGCCTGTCATAAGATGTAACTAAGAAAGCTCGACTGAGACTAGGTCAACAGAGATGTTGAACCTGAAACTGTTGAGGCACATGGCTGGTGCAGCCACCATCGAGATTGCAGGTCAGGATGTTTACTTTGGCCTCCAACAGAAAAAACAACTATCACCTTATCAAGAATTTGGACCCAGATCTCCTGTAAGAGATTCAACAGTTCTAGCTGCTCATCCAGCTGCTCCTCTACCTTGGAACTCTAGACAACAAATCTCCCAGACCCCCAAAACTCACCACTGTGGATGCCAATTCTCAGCTTCAGCTGGTCCCCTGGCCGGTGGCGAATCTTGAACTTGAACACAGCATCCAGTAAGGCTAAAGACATTCGTGCAATCTCCCTGGCGTGGAGATTTCCATTTCTGACAGGCAGACCAGAGACGACCATGTAGGCATCACCGATCGTTTCCACCTGAAGCCAGCAAATCAAATCATTCTCAGAATTATACTAAATTGTTGGCACCTTTCTGTCTTTCTAAATCAGTGGTTCTCAACCTGCGGGTCACGATCCTGATAGGAAAACATACATTCACTGAAATTATAAAGTAATAACAAAAATAACTGTATGGTTGGAGGTTACCACAACATGAAGAACTGCATCAAAGGGTTGCGGCTTTAGGAAGGTTGAGAAACCCTGTTATAGATGATATTGTCACAAGGAGGCATGGACATTACAGCAGCTGGCAATGGCTAGTGTGACTAAGAACACTCTTCCACAGTTAGAGTATGGGATTTCACAGCCTTTGCTGCCTTCCTATGTATTAAACATGCTCCATCCCAAATGCTCGGATCTTATCTTGTCTACAGTCATTTTCTCCTTCATCCTGATTCCTTTCCTGATTTCCCCTCCCATGCAACATGTTCCACGACATCCTACTCCCACAAATCACCTCAATACATATATCATTCATGTCCTACTTGCATACATATTTATATAATGGTAGTGGTTGAGCTCAACATCTTCTACCTATCTGCTTTATAATTGAGTCGTCTTACTGGATCTATTCCCAGACTTGCTGAATACTTCCCGAAAATAAACTAACCTCTAATGTACCATTTATCACTGATAGTAACATAGATGTCACAATTCCCGCGGAGATCGCTGTTAGTCGTTAATCTCAAGAAAGCCTTGTCTCACAATTTAACTTTGTGGACCTTTTGCATTCGCCTCTGCCATCATCATTATCATTCAGTGCCTAAATGACTGGCGTAGGCGATCACGTCTCTGAAACCTGGCGCAACCAAACAGCAAAATGAGTTTAGCACACAACAGTGTGTTAAGGAGGCAGTCGTTTTATTCTTTCGTCCCTACAATGTGGCCCCAGAACCCACACGAGGTAGATCTATTAAAATATACATATATTTTTAATCAAAGGAACCAGTTAAAACTCTCTGTGAACAAGCATAAGGGCAAAAGTTAGAAACCAAACATTAATGGTACAATATTACATTATTAAGATGTCTTCTTCTTTAATCTTTCTGTCAGAAAACTTATATCAGTAGGCCAGTAGCCTTTATGAAAGCTGTAGTGCAGTCCATAACTCCTTGTTTACCATACACATTTGTCTTCATAAGAATATATATTCCTTATAAGGAGCAGTATTCACAGCTAGATCAATATAGGAAACCCTTACTTATTGGTCATATCTGGTTTTGTCCTTTTCAGGACAACATTTTTGGTTATTTGAAGCCCCACCCTGGCTTTTGCCAGGGGCCGCAATATAGGCAGGCCATAAAAATGGCCAATTGTCTGAACGCGGTTTCTGGGACCTCTCCACGGCGATCCTCATCCACATGGTGGCACTTTGTGTCATCAGGTGTTTATCGCTTGTGTGATGTCCTGGTGGGGTAGAAAGTCAGTCAGTCAGTCAGTAGTTCACCGCATTGATGAATTGCTAACAACTATCTTCTTGGTCTGCTTCATAGTCTACTCTTAATGAGCTTTTCTGTGTATGCAGGTTTTGTCTCTGTCATCTAAAATTCTCTCCATTTGCCCAAACCATTGCTGTTTATTAGCCACCATGATACCAGTTAGTAGTAGTGGTTTCAATTGATTTTGAATTGCGTTCCTGTTTCTCACTCACCATTGTCTGCTATAATTATATCTGACAGATCCAAAGATTTGTCGTAAGACTCTCTCAAAAGTTACAATGAGGCTTCATTATTTTTCATTGTACTCGAGGTTTCAGAGCCATATAGGACAATTAATCTTACTAGTGTTTTATGAACTTTACTCTTGAACTATCTTTCCTACTTTGTTTTTAATTTCTCTTCCTTCTTCGCTTTTTTCCCCTTATTTTTTTCTTCTTCAGCACTCTGAGCAATGGAAGTTTACTGTTGCAGATATCACCTGCCTCCATATACCTCTCTGGTCTTCTTTCTCAGTATGTGGCTCCAAGTGTTTCTACTTGTATGTCTGCCTGAATATTATTTTGTGTGTGTGTGTTAGAATGTAGGTCTATATACAAAGTCTATTATACAGCCCTATAATTGTACTGAAAACCTCACTGCAGTCACAAATGCTGCGATCAAACCCCAAACCCACCTGTCAACTAAAATCATGTTAAATCATTTGTAATGTGGACAGAGGCTTACCTTGTAAACATCAAAGTGTTCAACAATGGAATCAAAGCAGGTGTACAGATCATTCAACAAATCTACAACCTGAAATGTAAATAATTTTGTTTTATTGAACCACTGGCAGCAGTTTTGCAGACAAAATATGGAAGTAAAGAAGCTGCTACTATGCCGTTAGTCATATAGTTAAAAGTTTGGATGACTCATTTGGTAATGTGGCCACATCACGTTGGTCACCTTTACTTCCCAAAACATTTTCTGGCATCATTTTGTAGATCAGCCCAGACATGAAAACAAAAACAAAACTCTCCCATGATAAACCATTCTGGCAAGCAGATGTCCTAAACACTGTTGCCAGTTTTCTTCAGGACAACAGAACCATTCCTAGAATAAATTATATTGACAGTGAAAAGTCACAGCTCTCTAAAAATGTAAAGCATAATGTAATAACCATCAGTAAAATGGATGTTCACCCAAAACCCAGGTCCAAGTACAAAGTCAAAGTCCAAATGGATAAACAACCAGGACTTTTCACTGGAGCCTATAGCTAGTAAACAAAAAAGAAGAAGATAAAGATGAGGACAGTGAAAAGGCATTAGATAAGCAAGAGGACTGGAACTAACACACTGCAGCAGATAAGATTCTGGAAAGACTGGAAAAAAAAGTATTACTTAAATAAAAAAAGAGACAATTGGAATACACTGGTCCTGTTTAAAGATATAAGTTAATTGCATATCCTTTACAGGACGTTGCAGAGCCAACCCTAACAGCCCCTGGCTGTTGTGTGGTTTTTCTAGGCAAATTTACGTCCAGTAGTTTGCCATTGCTTCTGGACGGTCGGCTTTCTTGATACCACTGTCGAAACCAACGCAAGGCGCATGGCCCGCAGCTGGGATCGAACCCGGCATCCCGGCATTACAAAGCGTTCGCATCGACTTAGCCCCAGAGCCGACATTTAAAGATATAACACTCTTTTAAAAAACCATACTGGAAGAAAAGGGCGAGGGCAGGATAGCAAAAGGTAAGCAATGATACAAGTAGGAGGACAACATCAAGGATAGACGAACAGCTGTGTGATAGAGTATATAACTAAAAATAAGAGAGAGTATGTTGGAGATCCATTGCAGCCAACTTAACCGTGGAGATGGCACCTGATTGATTGACCAGAATTCATAGGAATAGATCTTGACTAGAAAATTAAACGAGGTCATCATCATGTAGCAGGTCCTTAGCAGAATGTCGCTCTCATCGCAGTCTGCCTGAAAGAAACTCGGTCTCTCGCCAGTTCTCCCGCTTCATGTACTTTCATACTCAAGGAGTCACTTATATCCTGTGCCCATCGTCGTGTCGGTCGGCCCCTGCCCCTCCTTCCTGGTACCATACCTCAGCTATAATTGTTTCCAATCCGTCGTGTCGCTTGATATGACCAAAATATTTCAGCTTTCGAGAAAGGATGCTGTTTATTAGCCAATCTTCCTTGATGTTCAGATCTTTTTAGATTTCAGTATTTCTCCTCTTCTCTGTCCAAGATATTCTGGGAATCTTTTCTATAGCATTTCAGTTCAAAGCCCCTATTCTTTTTCTTAAAGACAGAGATAGTCCACGACTCACATCCGTATGTAGGAACAGGGAAGATGCATGCTCTCAAAATTATATTTTTGATCTCCTTGCTAGTGCTTAACCATAGACTTTTAAGGCTGTTCAATCTTTGCATTGCTATGGCCATCCTCCTTTTAATTTCTGTCAAACAGTCTTCATTGCTGTTTATTATAGAACCTTGATATTCAAAGTTTGTGAAATTTTCAATTTCTTCATCATTTATTGTTATTTTTGGGCGACAGCCAGTTTTATCTGTGGACATTATTTCCGTTTTCTTTAAATTCAAGAACAGATTTTGATCTTCACTGTGCTTTTGGACAGACAATATTACATCTTCTATTTACTTTAAGCTGTTAGAAAGGCGGATTGTGTCATCTGCGTAGCGAAGTTCCAGAATAGAGTTGCCACCAATTTTGAGCGGATCATAACTGTCACAAGTCTGGTCATTTCTGACGTTTCTCATTATATTTTCTGTATATATATTAAATAGGTATGGTGAGAGAAGCACCCCTGCCTCACCCCCTTTTGCACCTCGAACCAATCAGATGTTTCACCAGCTGCTCTGATTGCTGCTTGTTGTAAACAATAAGGTACTGGACAAAATGACTGACTGACTTTCTACCCCACCAGGACATCACACAAGCGATAAACACCTGATGACACAAAGTGCCACCATGTGGGTGAGGATCACCGTGGAGAGGTCCCAGAAACCGCGTTCAGACAATTGGCCACATTTATGGCCTGCCTATATTGCGGCACCCGGCAAAAGCCAGAGTGGGGCTTCAAATAACAAAAAATTACGTCCTAAAAAGGACGTAAGTATGTATGTGTATAAACTGGACAAAATTAAAACTTCACTAAATATAAGTCAGCACAATGGAAGAAAGTTAGCAGTTACAGAAAGGGGTAGCAATTCATTCCAAAATTAAGGTATTTTGAAATGGACCTCAGATTAAATCTAGGTTAAAAAATAGAAATTTGTCTTCTGCGTTTGCTTAAAAAAGAGTGATTGGAATATTGTTTTGTGGTTTACAGCTAGGCTGCAATAGCTGCACCTTTCAGTCCAACACATCAGGCTTCAGCAGATTCTTAGTTCCCTTTTACAACATGTTTGTACAGAGCAGTGACTAAGGCTACCACCCCCGATAAAATATGGTCTTGAAACCAATGTCAGGGAGGAAATAGAAATGACAGATTCAGACTTCATATAGAAAATGGAAATAAAAAAAAAATTAGAATTAATGTGCCGATCTTTACAGAAAAGGAGTTCCCGTTGCGAAGCGGCTAGACGATCGCCGCGGATCGGAAGGTCGTGGGTTCGCTCCCTGGCAGAGCCCGACTTTTTTCAAAAATGACCTTGGCTTCCAGGCCGACCCAGTCTTGAGTGGGTACCGGGAGCAGTCCCAGGAAGTAAAGGCGGCGTCGTGATGCTGACCACATCATCCATCTTGTGCCGATTAGTCTATAAAATATAGGTCTAGCCCTATATGCCCTATACGCCTAAAGGCGTGGAAAAAGAGTCCTTTACTTTTACTTTTTTTTTTCTTTGCAGAAAGAACGTTGCTGTCACCCCAGCCTGCCTGAAAGAAATCCACTCTCATTAGATCTCCTGCCCCAAGTACTTTCCTACTCAAGGTGCCTATCTTTTTGCGGGGTCACCACACAGGCCAACTTTCCTGGCACCATGCCTTTCTGCCATTATATTTTCTCCAATCTACCGTGGTGCTTGATGTGACCAAAATATTTAAGTTTCCAAGACAAGATGCCGTTTATTAGGTTAATCTTTCTGGATGTTCAGATTTTTAAGGATTTCAGCATTCAGAATTTATCAATAGATTACCCCCCCCCCCCCCCACCCCCCCCCCCCCCCCCCCCCCCCAAAAAAAAAAAAAAAAATTAAGCATTTATAGTGAAATCTACAAAAAGTTGAATAGGGTATTTCTCATGTAACAAAGTTACCTGCATTGGAGTGCTTTCAGCAGACAAAGACGTGAATCCGCAAATATCGCTGAAATAAATAGTCACATGGTCATACCATTCTGCAGACACGGTTTCTCCTCGAATCAGTTGAGATGCCACATACCTGAACAAAAACAACAACAAAATTTTATGAAGATACGACTTTAAAAATTAATAATTTGTATAAAGTGTAAGAAGGGACAAGGGCGCCAGCACCTGAAGGGTCTGCAACCTTGAGCACCTTAACAATATTAAGGTTAGGAAGCCAACTCCCCCCAATTTACTCAGCAATGTATGGTTAGTTGCGTATCCTTTGCAGGAAATTGCAGAACCAACCCCACCAGCACCTGGCTTTTGTGTGGTTTCTCTAGGCAAATTTACGTCCAGTAGTTTGCTTTTGCTTACTGGACGGTCGGCTCCTTGATACCACTGTCGAAACAAACGCAAGGCGCATGGCCTGCAGCTGGGATCGAACCCGGCACCCCGGCATTACGAAGCGTTCGTATCGACTTAGCCACAAAGCCGACCAGCAATGTATAGAAATTATATTTCAGGAATTTGTTTTCAGACTATTTCGAATGTTTTTTGCTACTTAGCGTTCTCCCCACCTGGGAGCGCACCCTCCAAAGCTAATTAGCCGAACTTTCAGGAAATTTTTCTCTTCTGTAAAACAAAAGAAGAAAGAATGGGCGCCCAAAAACACCATGGAGATGAACGATGGAGAGTGACCTGAATGCAGCATCTCTGACATGGAAAACTGCCCTGAAGATTGCACAGGACAGGAAAGCATGGAGTCTCCTCTGTGAAGCCTCATGTGCCACTAGGCATTAAGAGAATTGATGACTGATGAAAACACAAGCTGCCAGTACTCACTACTTAGTGCCTAAAAGGCGCCCATATCCATCATCAAGTGGCTTTCACAGTCGCGTTAAAAACATATGCCGGCACTGCTTACCATTAGCCGCGCCCTTAGTTTAGGTATTGGGAGTCCAACTCGTAATTCCAACAAACCGCGATCGAAACCCACTGCTGGCTGTGTGAATTTTTATCACATTATGGGGCGTCGCAGGTCGACCCAGCCTAAAATGGGTTATCAGGATATATGCCCTGGGGAAGTAAGGACGGCTGGCGAAATGCTGACCACATAACCCAGCTAGTGCGGATTGGTCTGTACAAATATGGGCGCTCTTCCCACATGCTGGATGTCCCCAGAGGCGTCAAAAGAGATCTTTACTTTAAAAAAAAAAAAACTTTACTGCTCACCATTGCGTACCATTAGGAAAAAGCGCAGGTAATATCTAACAGAGGGAACAATCGTAAGGTCCTTACCCACACAAGGCTGCAGGTGACACCTGGGTGGGTGGTGTACTTACCCACACAGGACTGAGGGTGACACCTGGGTGGGTGGTGTACTTACCCACACAGGACTGCAGGTGACCCTGGGGTACTTACCCACACACCTGTTACATCTGGTTGGGTGATGTACTTACCCACACAAGACACAGTGACACCTGGGCAGGTGTACTTATCCACACAAGACACAGGTGTGGGTGGTGTACTTACCCACACAAGACTGCAGGTGACACCTGGGTGGGTGATGTACTTACCCACACAAGACTGCAGGTGACACCTGGGTGGGTGATGTACTTACCCACACAAGACTGCAGGTGACACCTGGGTGGGTGATGTACTTACCCACACAAGACTACAGGTGACACCTGGGTGGATGATGTACTTACCCACAACAAGACTTGACACCTGGGTGGGTGATGTACTTACCCACACAAGACTGAGGGTGACACCTGGGTGGGTGATGTACTTACCCACACAAGACTGCAGGTGACACCTGGGTGGGTGATGTACTTACCCACACAAGACTGAGGGTGACACCTGGGTGGGTGATGTACTTACCCACACAAGACTGCAGGTGACACCTGGGTGGGTGATGTACTTACCCACACAAGACTGAGGGTGACACCTGGGTGGGTGATGTACTTACCCACACAAGACTGCAGGTGACACCTGGGTCGGTGATGTACTTACCCACACAAGACTGAGGGTGACACCTGGGTGGGTGATGTACTTACCCTCACAGAACTACAGGTGACACCTGGGTCGGTGATGTACTTACCCACACAAGACTGAGGGTGACACCTGGGTCGGTGATGTACTTACCCACACAAGACTGAGGGTGACACCTGGGTCGGTGATGTACTTACCCACACAAGACTGCAGGTGACACCTGGGTGGGTGATGTACTTACCCACACAAGACTGCAGGTGACACCTGGGTCGGTGATGTACTTACCCACACAAGACTGAGGGTGACACCTGGGTGGGTGATGTACTTACCCACACAAGACTGCAGGTGACACCTGGGTGGGTGATGTACTTACCCACACAAGACTGAGGGTGACACCTGGGTGGGTGATGTACGTACCCTCACAGAACTACAGGTGACATCTGGGTGGGTGATGTACTTACCCTCACAGAACTACAGGTGACACCTGGGTGGGTGATGTACTTACCCTCACAGAACTACAGGTGACACCTGGGTGGGTGATGTACTCACCCTCACAGAACTACAGGTGACACCTGGGTGGGTGATGTACTTACCCTCACAGAACTACAGGTGACACCTGGGTGGGTGATGTACTTACCCACACAAGACTGAGGGTGACACCTGGGTGGGTGATGTACTTACCCACACAAGACTACAGGTGACACCTGGGTGGGTAATGTACTTACCCACACAAGACTACAGGTGACATCTGGGTGGGTGATGTACTTACCCACACAGAACTACAGGTGACATCTGGGTGGGTGATGTACTTAACCTCACAGAACTACAGGTGACATCTGGGTGGGTGATGTACTTACCCACACAGGACTACAGGTGAAATCTGGGCGGGTGATGTACTTACCCACACAGAACTACAAGTGAAATCTGGGTGGGTGATGTACTTACCCACACAGGACTACAGGTGACATCTGGGTGGGTGATGTACTTACCCTCACAGAACTACAGGTGACATCTGGGTGGGTGATGTACTTACCCACACAGAACTACAGGTGAAATCTGGGCGGGTGATGTACTTACCCACACAGAACTACAGGTGAAATCTGGGTGGTGATGTACTTACCCATACAGGACTACAGGTGACATCTGGGTGGGTGATGTACTTACCCACACAGGACTACAGGTGACAAATGAGTGGGTGATGTACTTACCCACACAGGACTACAGGTGACATCTGGGAGGGTAATGTACTTACCCACACAGGACTATAGGTCACACCAGGCTGGTGAAGCCATTACCGGTGTCCTAATTATAACTTCTTACAGGTTGTACAGGGTATCTGGGATCTGCCTTGTTGGTCTTGCTGTCCAAATTGAGATCTGTTAATCTCGGAATGATATTGTAAACCTGTAGGTAACAGCCCTGAGGATTGGGGGGGGGGGGGGGGGTCTTAACTTGATCTGGTGACAGAGACAAAGGGAAGTGTAGTCTACCTGTATCAAAACGAGCTAAATCAATCAGCGTTCAGTAACTGTGATGTGCAGATGATCACAGACCAATACAGATAAGAAATGTCTGACGATTAGGAGATGATACATTAGCCAATTTAACCCTAAATAAAATGGGGTGGGTGGGAGGGTGGGGGTGTGGGTGATATAGCTGTCCTGGGTAGGGAAAAGAAAGGGGATGTTGTTTTTTTTCTCTCTTATTCTGTGTTCAGAAGGAAACTACAATCTAGACAAAGACAAGCCCTACCTTGGAAGCATGTTGTATAACAACTCCTCTGCCTTCTTCTTCTCCTGCAGATAGTCAGAAGTCCTTTCCTCCACCAGAGCCTCCAGGTTGTTGGCATACTGCTCCATTCTGGACAGAAGATTGTCCAATATGTCCCCCTTGTCGCCATCTCTGTAAATGACAATGTTTTCTCACATAAGAAAAATTTGGAGGTAACTGAGATGTGGTTCTTGAGAAGAATGTTGCAAATACCTTGGACTGCCAGAATAACAGACAACAATTGCCAGGAACTTGGAGCACAACTAAATGAGATGAAACCTTATTACATGTTCTAAAAAACAGAGTCTTACGACGAATCTTTGGACCTATCAAAGATGCAAACAGTGGGGAATGAAAAGTGAGAAGCAACAACGAAATTCATAATCTGTTTTAAGCACCATTGATCACTAGCATGATGAGAGCTAATAGGCTGAAATTGCTGGGGCATTTTGAAAGAATGTCAGACGACAGAGAAGTGAAAACTGTATACACAAGGGAGATGAATGGTCGTAGACCACGAGGCAGACCAAGAAGACAATGGAGAGATAATGTCCACACAGACCTGCAAACACTTGGTGTCACCAACTGAAAAGAGAAGACCAACCAGAGAGATTAATGGAGGCGGGTGATATCTGCAGCAATGAACCTCAAGGGGCCGAAATGCTGAAGGAGAACAAGATTGCCAGGAAATGGCAAAAAAAAAAAAAGAACATTATATACAATGAGAAGGAAACAAACAAAGTTCTTTGGTCATGTGATGAGAAAAGAAGCACTAGAAAATATCATTTTGACTGGATAGACCGCTAGTAGAAGAGGCAGAGGCAGACCAAGAGAAATGATGGTTGAAGGCCTGAGACAGTGGCATGGAGGAATATCATCAGTTAAATTGATCCAGAGCACCAAAGACCGACATCTGTGAAGATGCATGAACGCCTACGCCAGCTAGCAAGGCATTTGATGATGTTGATGATGATGATCTCACAATGTGAAGTAACTTTACATTAGAGGGGAAGAACAGGAAAAAAATAAAATAAAAAGAACAAGAATATAAAATAAATTTAAAGACCACTGTCACATCAAGCATATGAGGTTTTTTCTTATAGTCCCTGCCAGGTGACGTTGGTAGTCATGTCTATCCACAACTTTCTGTCACGTATCATTTCAATCAATTCTGGGTGGATGTGTAGACTTTCGTGGTCAAGTGTCAAAAGCCATGAACCCAGGTTTCATAATTCGCAAAAAAGTTCAAAACATTCAAAACAAGAAGGACACTAGGAAATCAGAATCAGAATGGACCTTCCAGAATGTTAAGAAAATAAAGACTTAAAACTTTAGAGACTGAAGAGAAAAACGGGGGTGGGGAAGGGACTGCGTTTGAGGATCTGAAGCATTCTTTTATGCTCTTTCCTCTTGGTGTTTCTACAATATTAACTTACTTGTTGAGTTTCTTGATCATTGTGCGCAGTTGTTGGAAATCAGGTCTCTCAGTGGGGTCCTCAGCCCAGCACCGCCGGATGACTCCTGCCAGTTCATCGTTTGGACAATCAAACTCTTCTCAAAGTGGGTCTGAAGTATGGTTTCATGCCTTTCTTTAACTTCTCTAAGATTTCTGAAAAAAAAAAAAAAAAAATTAATATAGGTAATACCAATGAAATGCACTGTTCAACAAAACTAGTTGACAGATTGTTGTTAGTACATACTGAACAGCTGGGTTCATAAAATGCATAGAAGCTAAGATAGTGTAGTAGCTACATGGTCACCTGCTGGTCCAAAGAACTTCGATGTGTGGGCATCCAGCTGAATTCCCCTCCCCCACAGCCGCCCTTTGCTCCAAAAGGATAACCCGGCTGGGATAATGCTGACTACATAACTCATCGATTAACTTTTTGAGTCCCAGGGAACGCATCATACGTTCATAGGTTCTTACCTAGAAGCCCAATGAACGCATGATGTGTCGATTTTTTTTCCCTCTTTACTACCCATTGGGCCTGTGATGCTAAACCCCCCTGGGACTCAAAGATGTAACCTTCCACAAAAACAAAAATATGAGCACAGCAATATATGCTTGATGTGCCAAATGTTGAATTAGGAATCAACATCAAAACACTAGGGACACCTCCATTAGCGCGCTGTCCCCATTTGCAGCAGCAAACAAAAAAATCCAGTCCCGATGGCAGCAGTAACTGTCTGATTGTATATCTGTCTTGCCCTTCCCTTGAGTGTTGAGCGTTGGCCAGATCCCTTGGTAACTCCTCGCAGCGCCATTCTCCTCAGACCATAATTATCTATTTGTGCTTCCGCACTGTTCACTCGCTCCCAGAGGGCCCGATGTGCCACGCATGCGGAAAGGGGTCCATTTAAGGCTAGGTCGACCTGAAAGCTAAGATCACGTAAAAACAAAGAAGTAAGGCTACGTCATATTTTGAACGCATGACCTTCGGAACCGCAGGCGAGGTCTAGCCGCTACACGATATCAGCTCCCAATATAATTCTGGATCACGAGTGGCTAAACAGAGACTGTCGTTTGTAGCAGAGGTCAGACTGTAGATAAGACGACTGTACGAGAGAAAGGGAAGAGGAAAAAGTAGCAGAGAAAGATATGGGCGAAAAAAAAAGAAAAAAAAAGAAGAATGAAGAAGATAGAAGAAGAAAGAAGAAGATAGAGGAAGAAAGAAATAAGAAGAAAGACAAAGCAGAAGAAAGACAAAGAAGAAGAAGAAGAAGAAGAAGAAGAAGAAGAAGAAGAAGAAGAAGAAGAAGAAGAAGAAGAAGAAGAAGAAGAAGAAGAAGAAGAAGAGGAGGAGGAGGAGGAGGAGGGGAAGAAGAAGAAAAAGAAAAACGAACAAACGAACACAGCACCTTAATTTTATTTTTAAAAGGGACACAAATTACGTACACACACACGTACATACATATATACACACATATGCACATTCATACACACGTATTAACACACATTTACATGCATACATACACACAAACACACACACCCACACCTAGACATACACACAGATACACACATACACACAGATACACACTGAGACACACACACACGCAGATACAGACACGCACACAGACACATGGGCATGCACAGACACAGACACACAAAAACAGACACACACACACGCAGATACAGACGCGCACACAGACACCCTCAGACACCCACACAGACACAAGGGCATGCACAGAAAGACACACACGCACACCTAAACATACACACACAGAGAAACACACATAGAGAAACACAGACAAACAGACACACACGCAGACATACACACATAGATATACACAAATATACACATGCACACAGATACACACACAAACTTACACAGCCACACACACACACACATACACATACACACACAAAATACACAGAAACATAGAGAAGAACAAAGTAACAGAACAGAAGAAAGAGAAAAGAAGAAGAAGAAGAAGAAGAAGAAGAAGAAGAAGAAGAAGAAGAAGAAGAAGAAGAAGAAGAAGAAGAAGAAGAAGAAGAAGAAGAAGAAGAAGAAGAAGAAGAAGAAGAACAAGAAGAACAAGAAGAACAAGAAAAAGAAGAAGAAGTAAAGAAGAAGAAGAAGAAGAAGAAAAATATGAGCAGGTGGTGTTTTTGGACACAGACTGCCCGAATAAGTATTGAATTAATCAAGAATGCAACAAAGCCAGTCAACTTGACAACTGAGCATATGTTACCAACATTAGAGACGAAACCTTTTAAAGAATTTACACAGTTGAACACAATTTTCTTTCTGATTCCATGCCAACACCGTTAGATCTTAACATTAACATCAACGGAAAGGGAAATATTATTACATTAAAGATGCAATTTCCCCCAAAAAGAATGCATAATGTAACAAAGTTAAAAAAAAAGACAAAATAATACCCCCCCCCCCCCCCCCCCCCCCCCCAAAAAAAAAAAAAAGATATAAACTACGGTTAGATTTCATCAAAAATCTTCAAGAAAAATTATATGGCCATGCATTACGAATACTGCCAGACAGTTTTCTACAGAAAGTAATATCGCTCTGATGCAAGGAGTTGGGAGGATGAAAAGTTGTTATAAAAAATTGACATATGGGAGCGAGAAAGATAATATTCACATTAAAAATCTAAACACGGCATCGACAAGGCATTACAATTTTCCCAGAATTATTCTGTTCTGATTTCTCCATTTCTTTCTTTCCTTCTAAAGTCTATGCCGTATGGCGTTTGTTGTCATGTATGTTAATTCCCTCCTGTCTTGTGTGCTTGCAGTAATTAAATAAAAATAAAACTCTTTTGCATGTCACAAATCAGCTTTAGGTCTCCCGTTGTCAAAGTTTACAGTTTATTTCTTCTAATATGTCCCAAACAATGTCGATTTCTGCCATCTACTATTTTATTATTTTGTAACAAAACATCTCATGTCTTCTGCTATAATTTTTTCCAATCCGTCGTGGCGCTTGATACGACCAAAGTATTTCAGCTTTCGAGAAAGGATGCTGTTTATTAATTAGCCAATCTTCCTTGATGTTCAGATCTTTTAAGATGTCAATATTTCTCTTCTTCTTTGTCCAAGATATTCTGAGAATCTTTCTATAGCATTTCAGCTCAAAAGCTCCAATTCTCTTTCTTAAGGAATGAGAGATAGTCCACGACTCACATCCGTATGTAGCCACAGGAAAGATGCATGCTCTCAAAATTCTAATTTTGATCTCTTTGCTGGTGCTTAACCATAGACTTTTAAGGCTGTTCAATCAATGTGTGCATTGCTATGGCCATCCTCCTTTTAATTTCTGTTGAACAGTCTCCATTGCTTTTTATTATAGAGCCTAGATTTTCAAAGTTTGCGACATTTTCAATTTCTTCATTGTTTATTGTTATTTTTGGGTGACATCCAATTTTTTTATGTGGACATTATTTTCGTTTTTTTTAAATTCAAGAACAGATTTTGATCTTCACTACCAGGGCCAGATCTGTACACTATCTAAAGCACATATAAGCAAAATCACAACCTGCGAGATGAGGTGCCTGAGAAAAGCAGCCAATCTAACCATTCGAGATCGCGTTAATAATGAAACTATCAGGCAAACTGTGGGAACGACACCTTGTACTAGATTCATCGAGAAACAGCAGATCAAGTGGTTTGGCCATCTCGTTAGAATGCAGCAAGATCAAATACTATCACAAGCACTACATCTCAGAAGATCAGCGACAAGAGCAAGAGGACAGAGGCGGAAAAATGGATCGACAACATTAAAGAAGTCTACGCCTTCACAGCATGATAATAGCCAGTGGCAGACAACGTGCATTGGATCGCAAATTATTCCTCCCCACCTCGCTTAACGGCAGAAGTGGTTTATGACGATAATGATGAAAAACAGATACATGCCCAAACAATCACATGTGTCAACTGTTATTGCAGAAAGAAGATGGCAATAATTGAGACATATCATGAGGAGAAACAGACAGCAAATCTCTAAAAAGGCAATAAAAAGGTTAGCTAGTAGATTGAGGAAATGATGATGTAAAGAAAAACACACACACAACATTAACAGAAACAAACGTTGCTGCGAGAGGCTAAAGATGCTGGACTGCATTCCATACATGATATGGAAATCTTTGCACAGGATAAAATGGAATTAGACTGCACGGCCAGTGTGATACAAGTAAGTAAGTAAATGTTACCTCACCAGGACAACACACAGAGCCATAAACACCCGGTCACACAAAGTACCACAATGCGGATGAGGGTACTAGTGGAGAGGTCCCAGAAACCCCGTTTAACCATTAGGTTATATTCGGGCCCCCGGCAACAGTCAGGGTTGGGCTTCAAAATAACGAAAACTTGCGTCCCACAAGAGAACGACTTAAAAGACAACCCAGTGCTGCGTATCATGATGATGATGATGACAGCGAGTCTGTATTCAGGGAGTGATTTGAAGCACACATATGGGCAGAGAGAGAATGCGATACTAGTTCTTCTTCGATCTTTCTGTCAGAAAACTTATATCAGGAGGCCGGTAGCCTTTATGAAAGCTATCGTGCAATCCATATCCTCTCGTGTACCATACAGTTTTGTCTTCAGTGTGGTTGAAGCATACAGTTGACAGTGTTGGAGCACATGCTCAGCATTTTCGGGTGCCACGCTGCAGGGACACGTCTACGTATTTCCTACACTAGTGATTTCGATCATATTTGAGGAAGACTGACTGGTAAACAGCATTTTGCATCCGGTATAATATAAGAACTCCACAGCTGGAGCATGCAAAGCGGAGTCTACCGATCATCAGTAGGTATGTTCTCTTTCAACAATTGTTGTTATTCATCCTAGAAAATCTCGAGGTCTGGGCCGACCTGGGTCATGACCCCAGGCCTCAGACTTGTCCTGATGCGTGTATCCTACATTCGGACCAGACGCAATGGTGGTTTTGCAACAGGTGCTGGGGTTATGTTCAAATGTGTACAGAGATTGGGGAAAACAACAGGAAAGACTCACATTCCATGTACCAAAAGTTAAATATGTTAACAGGAAAGATGACAAGTAACAGCACTGGATGTTTGAAATCAAAAGATGGTGACTTATTAACGGGACATAGTAATATAATTAACAGATGGACAGAGTATATAGGGGAATTGTATGATGATAATAGACCAGATGTAGAACTGCGGACCAACAATGATGGTCCACCAATAATAACTGCAGAAGTTGAAGATGCAATACATCATATGAAGAAAGGAAAAACACCCGGGCCAGACAACATCTCACTGGAAGAAATCGAAGCACTGTGAGATTTTGGAATTGAAATAACTAAACTTTTAAATGATATTTATAATAGTGGGTATATTCCAAATGACCTTTTAAAATCCATATTTATAGCTCTGCCTAAGAAACCAGGCACTATAAAATGTGAAGACCATCGCACAATAAGTCTTATGAGTCCCATGACTAAGATTTTACTGAGAATAAATATGAGAAGAATAAGAAACAAAATGAAACCAGAAATCAGCGATGAAAAATGTGGATTTGTAGAAGGAAAAGGTACAAACAGTGCCATATACATCATAAGGACATTGTCAGAAAGAGCTATAGAAGTAAAGACTGATTTGTACATATGCTTCATAGACTATACAAAAGCATTGAAGAAGTAATCAAACTGTTAGAAAAATTAAACATTGATGGGAAAGATCTACGAATAATAAAGAATATATATTGGCAGCAAACATCAGCTATAAGAATTAACAACTGTTTAGGGACATTTCAAAGCATAAAGAGGGGTGTACGACAAGGATGTGTACTGTCAACTGATTTGTTTTCAATATACAGTGAATATATAATGAGAGCTCTAATTGGTATGCCCGGAATTGTGGTTGGTGGGCACAATATAAACAATTTACGTTATGCTGATGACACAGTCTTGATAGCAACAAGTCAGAAAGAATTACAGGAAATGATAGACATTGTGGGGTTAGAAAGTGGAAGAATGGGCCTCAGTTTGAATAATGGGAAGACAAAAGTAATGGTGGTATCAAAGAAACGAATTATTCCTAAATGTGTAATAAAAGTTGATGGTGTTATTTTAGGACAAGTACAGAAATTTAAGTATCTGGGCACATGGATAACATCAGATGGAAGATGCATAACTGAGATAAGAAATAGAATAGGACAGGCAAAAACTGCATTTTATAAAATGAAAAACATCTTGTGCAATATATCCTTGTCGTTGAGATTTAGAAAAAGAATTCTTGCTTGCTACATACATCCAGTTTTAACATATGGCTGTGAATCCTGGACAATAGGTAGGCAGGCCAAACAATTCCTGGAGGCCTCGGAGATGTGGTTTTACAGAAGAATGCTTAGAATACCTTGGACAGCCAAAAAGAGCAACTAAGAGGTTTTGAAAGAGGCGGGAGCCCGAAGACAACTTATCACAGACATCAGAAGGAGACAGTCATCATTTTTCGGCCATGTTATGAGAAGAGGGAAAATAGATCATGTTGTGACCCCTGGAAAGATATGTGGAAGGAAAGATAGAGGAAGACAACGAGAGAAGATGCTTGACAGTCTTGTTGCATGGCATGGAGGTGTGTCGGCACACGAACTGATACATGCTGCAGGAGATCGCAGATTATGGAGAGGCTAGATCGCCCACGCCAGTCGGCAAGGCACCTGATGATGATGATGATGATATATATCTGCAGTATCAAATTATGAGCCTGTCTGTCCGATCGCGACTTCCGTAGCTAAGGCGTTGCGAGTCAGACTCGTAATTCAAATGTATCGCGATCGAAACCCACTGCTGGCTGTGCGGATTTGTATCAAAGTATGGAGCGTCGCAGGTCGACCTAGCCTAAAATGGATACCAGGATGTATGTCCTAGGGAAGTAAAGATGGCCGGGGTAAGGCTGACCATATTACCCACCTAGTGCCGATTGGTCTGTAAAAATATGGGTGTTCTCATATGCCCGATGCGCCTACTGGCCTGAAAAGGGATCTTTACTTCTTATTTTTACTTCACCTGCACCACCAGAGTGACAAATGGATGGTGGGTTCATCAAAAATATATACGCCTGTATTTTGACAAAATCAAGTGCTACAGAGGATTGGAAAAAAGTAGTAGCAGAAGGTACGGTGCCAGGAAAGAGGGGCAGAGGCCAACTAGCACAAAGATTGGCAAAAGAGTGTAAAGGACACCTTAGGTAGGGAAGTTCAAGAGGTGGGAGATATGGAAGAGACTAAGTAAGACCGCTGATGCATAATGTGTTTTTAAAAAAAGCTTTTTTTTACCATGTTTTTTCTCGAAAATAACGCCTACCATAAATAATAGATTCTAGCATTTTCTTTTTCTAGGGTGCTTTAATTTAAGCTCTACCACAAAATATAATCCATAGTTAAGGTCTTCAGTTAGAACGGGCAGTTAGAAGTCATGACTTGGGTGAAGAATCCGTGGGCGCTGCAAGTCTCTTGAGAATAGCTTTATTTAAACTCTGGGGACTTTAACACCCTCCGGACTGAATTGCCAACACAGTTTCATTTAAACTCCAAGGGGATTGAAATGCCCTCACAGTTTTATCTCTAACCCCCTAGTTATGGCCCCTTGTACTCCATCGACCTGGCTGCTTCGAGATACCAGCTTAGTGATTTTGTGTAGCTGTGTAGTATTGTTTGTTTTGTATGTGCTGATAAAGACTCCAAAGCCGCAACGTTCCCGTTTTGTTTGTATTTGTTATATTGTGAAGCTTGCTAATATACTTTTTGTTTCTTTTTTTATATCTTTTCGTGGGATAAAAGCCACTGACAGCTGTGTTACCAATGCACTAAAAACAGGCTTCATTTAAGAAAAGCTTTGTTTCTAGACTGGATAATTGGGGCCATTGTTACTTCAGGATATAGAGTCGTAAAACATCCAGTCTGCTATTTCAGATTAAGAGAGTTATTAGGATGTAACTGAAGAAGATGACATGACTATATTTGAAAAAAATGTAGAACTGTGTATTAATGTAGATTTTTGAATCTGAAAAAAAAAAAGACACTCTGAAAATAAGCCTAGTTGCATTTTTCTTGAGCAAAATTAATATACGGCCTAGTATTTTTTTTTTCAAAAAAAAAAAAAAAAAACATGGTATCTTACCTTTTGGTGAAACATCTAAATTCTGGAGGTAAAACACACCATATCTGTAAACAATCTCCTGGCATATGATGGCGAAGCTGTACACATCACCTTTCTGGGTTCCTCCTGGCACCGGGCTGCTCATCTTAGCAGTTCTGGGGCGGTCCAAAGTTTACCTGTGGGTCGAGTCATATGTTGTATAGTTTACCCAGGGGTGGAGTCAATGTATAGTTAACACAGGGGTGGAGTCAATGTTGTATAGTTTACACAGGGGTGGAGTCAATGTTGTATAGTTTACACAGGGGTGGAGTCAATGTTGTATAGTTTACACAGGGGTGGAGTCAATGTTGCATACTTTATCTAGAGTACTTAATCCATAGGTGGAGTCAATGTTGCATACTTTATCTAGAGTACTTTATCCATGGGTGGAGTCAATGTTGTATAGTTTACACAGGGGTAGAGTCAATGTTGTATAGTTTACACAGGGGTGGAGTCAATGTTGCATACTTTATCTAGAGTACTTTATCCATGGGTGGAGTCAAATGTTGCATACTTTATCTAGAGTACTTTATCCATGGGTGGAGTCAATGTTGCATACTTTATCTAGAGTATTTTATTCATAGGCGGAGTCAATGTTGCATACTTTATCTAGAGTACTTTATCCATAACTGGAGTCAATGTTGTATAGTTTATCTAGGGGTGGAGTCAATGTTGCATAGTGTATCTAATGGTTGAGTCAATGTTGTATATTTTTTTTTCTACATCGAGAGTCAATGTTGCCTAATTTAGCTAGGGTTGGAGTAAGTAGTGTATAGTCTATCTAAGGGTGGGTTCTAAAAAAACTGGCAATGACTGCCTTTATTTCCACTTTTGCGGTGTAGGCAGGGAGGTCTTTGAGCCTAAGGATTTAGGGCCGCATGACAAGTACTGTCATCACGACTGTGTAGGTGAGAATTTTATTTTGCCCCCCCGCACAGAAAAAATCCCCTGCCTTACTGAGGATTCGAACCCAGGTCTACCATTTGATAGCTCAGCGTTCCAACCATTGAGCGAGCCATTCCTCAAGGGTGGATTCGATGTTGTATAATTTATCTAGTAGTTATGTCAATGTTGTATAATTTAAATAGGGGTGGAGTCAATATTGTGTAGTTTATATAGGGGTGGAGTCAATGTTGTATAGGTTTTCTCAGGGTGGAGTCAATGTTGAACAGATTATCCAGTAGTGGAGTCAATGTTGTACATCTTATCTAGGAGTATAGTTTACCTGAAATTGAATTATTATAATACTGTGTAATTAGATGTGAAGTCAATGCTGGATTGTTTATATATGGGGTGTGAAGTCATGGTTTTGTGTGTGTGGGGGTTTGGAGTGAGACAATTGTGTGGCAGTGTGGGAGTCTAGTCAATGTTGTTAATTATTCATGCAGGTGTCATAGTTAAAAATGTGCATGGAGTTAGAATCAATGTTGTAAAGTTTACTTTAGGATGGAATCAATGTTGTAAAGTTTACTTTAGGATGAAATCAATGTTGTAAAGTTTACTTTAGGATGAAATCAATGTAAAGTTTCAATGTCAATGTTGTAAAGTTTACTTTAGGATGGAATCAATGTTGTAAAGTTTACTTTAGGATGGAATCAATGTTGTAAAGTTTACTTTAGGATGAAATCAATGTTGTAAAGTTTACTTTAGGATGGAATCAATGTTGTAAAGTTTACTTTAGGATGGAATCAATGTTGTAAAGTTTACTTTAGGATGAAATCAATGTTGTAAAGTCAATGTTGTAAAGTTTACTTTAGGATGGAATCAATGTTGTAAAGTTTACTTTAGGAATGGAATCAATGGAAGTTTACAATGTTGTAAAGTTTACTTTAGGATGGAATCAATGTTGTAAAGTTTACTTTAGGATGGAATCAATGTTGTAAAGTTTACTTTAGGATGGAATCAATGTTGTAAAGTTTACTTTAGGATGGAATCAATGTTGTAAAGTTTACTTTAGGATGGAATCAATGTTGTAAAGTTTACTTTAGGATGGGATCAATGTTGTGAAGTTTACTCTAGGATGGAATCAACTTTGTAAAGTTCACTTTAGGATGGTTCAAATGTTGTAAAGTTTACTTCAGGATAAAATCAATGTTGTTATGTTTATTTTTGGATGAAGTCAATGAGGTAAAATTTACTTTAGGGTGGAATCAATGTTGTAAAGTGTACTTTAGGACAGAGCCAGTGTTGAAAAACTGACTTTATGTATAACCAGGGACTAATAGGTGTATTACAACATCTCAGCAGCGTCTGTGGCTTAGTTTTTGCGAGTCCAATTTGTACCAGTATGGCTGTCCTGAGGAAGTAAAGATGGCCGGCGTAATGCTGACCACATTACCCACCTAGTGCCGATTGGCCTGTAAAAATATGTGTGCTTTTCCCATATGTCCGATGCGCCTAAAGGTGTGAAAAGGGATCTTTGCTTTACTTTTTTTTACTCACATTTCTCCTGGGCCCAATAGGTGCATTACAACATCCCTCCTAGGACCACAATTTTGTTCATGATAACCAAGTATTTGTCTTAAGCAAGTTTGTGTTAATGTGATTTTACTGTAATAAAACTGAGTAAGGTGTGGAAAGTAGGAGCTTTTTAAACACTACAATGTCATATCTATATCAGTGAAATCCACACCATTGCATCTATGATTATCTTTGTAACAATTATCCATTTTCATTATATTTAAGAAATTTTATTTTTCACATTTCCTTAAAGGCTTGTGTTCCGTTGTTATGGAAACCAGAACTGAAATATGAGAACAAGGATGCTGAGAAATAGACAGTTAATGCAGTCCACATAAAAAAATGTTTTTTGTACACTGACAAAAAATGTGTCAGCTGAAAATGATTACGTAAAACTCTTCCTCTGCCTCCTCTTTTTGCTCTGCCCTCCATTTTTTTTTCTAATTCCTCCAGACGTCTACATAAATAAATCTAGAGAATGCAGCAGCCAACCTTAAACTGTTAACAATTCCATGAGCATTAAGTCAGAGGGAGACGAGTCAGAGGGAGACAAGTCAGAGGGAGACAAGTCAGAGGGAGACAAGTCAGAGGGAGACAAGTCAGAGGGAGACAAGTCAGAGGGAGACAAGTCAGAGGGAGACAAGTCAGAGGGAGTCAGAGGGAGACAAGTCAGAGGGAGACAAGTCAGAGGGAGACAAGTCAAGTCAGAGGGAGACAAGTCAGAGGGAGACAAGTCAAAGGGAGACAAGTCAGAGGGAGACAAGTCAGAGGGAGACAAGTCAGAGGGAGACAAGTCAGAGGGAGACAAGTCAGAGGGAGACAAGTCAGAGGGAGACAAGTCAGAGGGAGACAAGTCAGAGGGAGACAAGTCAGAGGGAGACAAGTCAGAGGGAGACAAGTCAGAGGGAGACAAGTCAGAGGGAGACAAGTCAGAGGGAGACAAAGAGAAGATTCTGGACAGTTTAACATTATGACATCGAAAAATAATCTGTGTCAGAAGTGATTGATAGTACAAGAGACAGACGGTTGTGGATAGACAATGGCATGGGCTAGAAGAAAAAGAAGAAGAAATCCTTTCCCATCTAGTAAATCATAACATAAGGCTTTAAAAAAAAAAAAGGCTTACTTCTTTCAATGGCGTACGTATCTTCATCTAACTCCTCTTCCTTCTCTCGGAAGTAGTGAAGACCAAAGTCTGTAATCTTGACCACAAATCGACTGTCAACAACACAGTTACTGGACTTGAGATGACCATGGCTCCGGATGTCGGTGCTGTGAAGGTAGGCCATTCCCTGAACACAAACAGAGAAACAAATTATGTTGACTTTTCAATTAATATAATGCGGAAGCCACGCATCCAAAGGTTTTGGGCTTGAATCCATACACAGATGATAATTCTTCTAGTCAATATGGTGGATAGGCTGTATGTTTTTAGTCATAGCAAGTTTTTTGCTTCTGACAATTTTTAGTCATTGGATTTTTCTCCTTTGGCAGACTAAAAGGATATAGTTCCATTACCCAGCTACTAAACTGAGTGCATAACATGATACCGTGTGCTACAAATTTCATTTGGAATGATTTTCACTTGTGCCCAGTCTGATCTCTGTTGTGAACTGCAGATTCAGAGAATGGGGAGTGTCTTACACGTCATTATACATTGGCTAATTTCTGTACTACTTAGTTAGTCAAGTCAAGAATTTAAATCACAGCACTCGGGGCATTCTCATGTGTGCTCCATCCTCATCTTCAGCAGCCAGCGCAGAGTTCTAATGCTGATGTACCAGTCACAATCTGGTTATAGGTCCGTCTCCCCTTTCCTCTGAGTGTAGCGAGTCAGCCAAACCCTCTGGTTACACTCAGGGGCCTCATTCTCTCCTGGCCATAATAATCTTGTTTCTCTACTGATTTCGTTACTTGTTCCCAAAGGGCCTTGACCACATCTGCCTTGTCTTGTATCAATTCACCACCCAGTGCTGCAGATCCAGCCAATCTGTCTGCCTGTTCATTACCCAGAATGAAGGCATAGAAAGGAGAAAAGATCTAAAGTATGCTCACTACCTGTGATCTTTCCAGGAAAGCTTGCCACTCTGCCTGAAGCATCCCTGTCTTCACCTTTCTTAGGATACTTTCAGAGTCTCTTACAATTACGACATGTATATGCATTTTGTTCTCTAATTTCTGTACTGTTCTTCCCAAATGTCCATCATGTCTCTGGTTATCCCAGTCATTTTTCAACAATTTTAGTTTGATGAAACCCAAAGACTATTGCCTAAAGTTACACAAACTCTAATTTAGAATGTTTTAAAGCAATAACTGTCTGCTATTGAAAGAGTTGCAATATTCGTGCCGAATTTGGGTTAAAATTCTTTGCAGTGTAGAGTAGGCGTTGGTGGTAGGCACAGGGGGTTAAGGACTGCATGGCTAGTGCTATCACCAGGGACTGTTGTAAAAGTTAGGATTTTATTTTTGCTTCTGACAGAAAAAATCTACAACCCTACTGAACATTTGAATCTGGGTCTTCTGCATAAGAGCCAACCGTTCTTTACCATCGACCAGCCGCTTATGAATTCTGAATATGGAGAAGTTAATATTATGAAAACAAAAAGGATGCATATATTAGTTTTCAGTTGAAAGTCATCAACATCATCCTCAACTTGCACATGAGTTCTTGTGAGATCACAATTCAAGTAGCCATATGGCTCATTTGCTCCTCTAAACATTGTTTCTTTCATCTGCATTTATTTTAACTAATCCATTATGAGTGTTTTTGCAGTTGTCATATTTTTAGCCAAAACATCGGCTACCACACACTCCTCCATGCCAAGGACAGTATTTTCATGTGATTTCCTAAAATGTCGAAGTGCAGATGCTTGGTATTAGCTCATGCCACAAGAGTGCACTCTTCAAACCTTCTGTAATGCCAGAAGGGTATCCGATTCCTCTGGTAACGGTTCACAAACTCGAAACAAACTGTAAAAAAATACAAACTACTCTAATGGTACTGTACTTACTCTGACAATGTCTTGCATGATGGAATATCTAAACATCCAATCCAGTTTTATTTGTTCATTTTCCAAGACATCCTGTAAATTAGAATATTCAGAATTTTAAACTCATCTGACTCCAAATGAACCAATCAAAGACTATTGTGTGACTTGAACAAACCAATCAATGACTATTGTGTGACTTAAACAAACAAACAATGACTATTGTGTGACTAAAACAAACCAATCAATAACTATTGTGTGACTTACACAAACAGTCAATGACTATTGTGTGACTTAAACAAACCAATCAATGACTATTGTGTGACTTAAACAAACAATTAATGATTATTGTGTGACTAAAACAAACCAATCGATGAATACTGTGTGTTTAAACAAAGCAACCAAGGACTACTCAGTGACTGAAACAAGCTAGTCAATGACAATTGTGTGACTTAAGCAAACAGGTAAATGACAATTGTGTGACTTAAACAAACTAGTCAATGACAATTGTGTGACTTAAAAAAAAACATGTAAATGACAATTGTGTGACCTAAACCAACAGGTAAATGACAATTGTGTTATTTTAACAAACCAATCAATGACCATTGTGTACTTAAACAAATCAATCAACAACTGTTATGTGTTAAAACAAACCAATCAACAACTATTGTGTGACTTAAATAAACCAATCACTTGTTTCTTTATATAAAGAATATGTACTGGTAGTCTACCCACTTTCACTATTAAAATACATCAATCAATGACTACCTTACATTATTAAAATACAACAATCAGTGACTCCCTTAAATTACTAAAACACACTAAATGATGACTCCCTGTCATTACTAAAATATACTAATCAGGTCTTTTTACATGATTTTAAAAAACACCAATCGTTGATTGCTTTACATTACTAAATTACCAGTCTTTAACTCCATAAAAATTACTAAAACACACTAATGGATACCTCTCTGATTTGACCTAAATAGACCAAACAACCCCTCATATGATCAAAACACTCACTTCTTCTTCTTCTTGTATTCACTTTCTGATTTACACCTACAGACAGGTTCTTGTGATAAACTTGACTGTTTTTATGAGTTCCTTTTTAGTCCCATTCAACTTTGTGTGCAGTGGTGACTCACTGGGTCAGTATTCCTTTCTTAATGGACTGAACAAGGGACAGTCTTGCAGGACATGTTCTGTAGTCTGCACACATAGCCCACAAGGGCACAAAGGTGAACTACTTAGACAAAGCCTGTGCATATGCTGGTTAAGTTTGTTATGTCCTGTCCTGAGACGTAGGATAATGATCTGTCCATGCCGGTCAAGTGTGTGGTAGTCATCTCTGGCCAGACTCTGTTCACTTCTAATAGCCTGGATAGCCCTTTTGTTCTCATAGTATGTTACTGCATTCTCTTTCTGGTCACATTCTGCCTCTTTCTTAAACTCTCACTTAATCCCTAAAAAAGTTAAGTGACTTTTCAACTGTTTTGCTTGTAGTATAGTCAGTGTTTGTTGTTATAGTTGCTGTTGTTATTGTTGTTGCTGATGAAGTCTTTTTAACACACCTACCTGCAAACTCCCTTTGGGACAGTATTCAGTCAGAATGCACTGGTTTGGAATGTCAATGCAGACACCATGGAAACGGACCAGGTGATCGTTCTGGAGGTCTTTCATCTACAAAGTACAGCAATGTAAAATATACAACATCAAACAAAACCATAATAGTTATATCATAGTCAGGGATTATTTCACAATCATTAAACAAAACCATGTTAGTCATATCATAGTGTAAGGGATTATTTCATAATCATTAAACAAAACCATGTTAGTCATATTAGGAGTCAGGGATTATTTCACAATCATTAAACAAAACCATGTTAGTCATATCATAGAGTCAGGGATTATTTCACAATCATTAAACAAAACCATGTTAGTCATATCATAGAGTCAGGGATTATTTCACAATCATAAAACAAAACCATGTTAGTCATATCATAGAGTCTAGGATTATTTCACAATCATTAAAATAAACCATGTTAGTCATATCAAAGAGTCAGGGATTATTTCACAGTCATTAAACAAAACCATGATAGTTATATCATAGAGTCTAGGATTATTTCACAATCATTAAACAAAACCATGAAAGTCATATCATAGAGTCTAGGATTATTTTACAATCATTAAAATAAACCATGTTAGTCATATCATAGAGTCAGGGATTATTTCACAGTCATTAAACAAAACCATGAAAGTCCAATCATAGAGTCAAGGATTATTTCCTAATCATTAAACAAAACCATGATAGTTATATCATAGAGTCAGGGATTATTTCACAGTCATTAAACAAAACCATGATAGTTATATCATAGAGTCTAGGATTATTTCACAATCATTAAAAAAACCATGAAAGTCATATCATAGAGTATAGGATTATTTCACAATCATTAAACAAAGCCATGAAAGTCCAATCATAGAGTCAGGGATTATTTCATAATCATTAAACAAAACCATGATAGTTATATCATATAGTCAGGGATTTTTTCACAATCATTAAACAAAACCATGATAGTCATATCATAGAGTCGTGGATTATTTCACAATCATTAAACACGTTTAAAGCTCTTTAAAACCATCACTTTTGATTAACACACACTTTTGGATTTATTTTGTGCTACAACTACATCTGCTTCTACTACTGCTGCTACTACGTAACTACTGCTATAATATTGCTACTACTAGTCCTACTCCTGTACTACTTCTGCTGCTGCAACTGCAACCGGCAAAATCTAGCAGCACCACTAATCTACTACAACAACAACTCAGACAATAACAAAACCAACAACTACTACAACCATTACCACAACAAATAGTGCTGCTATTACTACTTCTGCTACCACTGTTACTACTACCACCACTACTACTACTTCTATTATTACCATTACTACTACTACTGCTAATGGCAAACTACTGGATGTAAACATGCCTAGAAAAACGTCAACAGCCAAAAAATGCTGGTGTTGGTTCTGCAACGTTCTGTAAAGGATACGCAACTAACTAACTACTACTGCTACTACTAATACTATTCACTACTACTTCTAACTACTACTACTACTACTACTACTACTACTACTGCTGCTGCTGATGCAGCTGCTGCTGATACTACTACTGCTACTACTTCTACTACCACTGTTACTGCTACTACTGATACTACTAATACTATTTACTACTACTTCTAACTACTACTACTACTACTACTACTACTACTACTACTGCTACTACTACTACTACTAGCTACTACTACTACTACTACTACTACTACTACTACTACTACTACTACTACTATTACTACTACTACTGCTGCTGCTGCTGCAGCAGCTGCTGCTGCTGCTGCTGATACTACTACTGCTACTACTTCTACTACCACTGTTACTGCTACTACTACTACTACTGCTACTACTAGCTTCTACTACTTACTACTACTACTACTTACTACTACTACTACTACTACTACTTCTTCTACGACTGTTACTACGACTACTCCTGTACCACTGCTACTACTATTACTACTATCTACTGCTACTACTACTAACTACTACAACAACTATTATTACTATTGCTGCTGCTACTATTGTTACTACTACTAACTACAACTGTTGCTACTACTAGTACTGTTGCTACTGCTACTAAGACCTTTTTGTTTTCAAAGTAAAAACAGAAAAATTACTAATACTCAAAGTTTCTGAATAGATCCCGGTACTCCCTATAACGAGTCTATTACAGTAACCCTGAAAAAAAAAAGTGTCTAAAAGAAGTGTCAGTACTGTTAGGTGCGCCCCCCCCCCCTTCCCCAATATTGAGATGAGAACAAAACTCTTCAAATTTCCATAAGTGCGTCGTCCTCATCTTCAGCAGCCAGCGAAGAGTTTTTACTCTGATAGTTTCAGTAGCAGTTTCATGTCTTGCCATTTCTCTGAGTGTAGAGTATCGATCAGATTTTCAGGTCACACAGTTCTCTCCTCCAGACCAAAATTCATGCCTTTATTCACCAGCGGGCGCAGAACCGGCCAATGTGTCTAGCTGTTCATCTCCCAAAACTCCTGCATGTCCAGAGGACACCACCACCATAACTTGTTTACTGGTTATACTGCCAGGAACGATAACTGACCACCACCCCCCAACTGCCACTACCACTGCAACTTCGAACGCCATCACCACCCCCCTGACCGTCTCACCTTTTTGATCTCCAACAACAGTGGTTTCTGTATGCTGATGTGAGCTCTCTGTATAGGCTTGATGGCCAGTATGGCACCCTGGAGAAATATAGGCGTCAAACTTTGTGGAAACAGTTCAATATCCAGCCACCAAGAAACACATTTCTTTGATTACAACTAAAGCAACCATCACAACTCACACTTGCTGAGCACTAGTGACAAAAAGGCGCACATACACACACATAAACACACACACACACACACACACAAGATATATGTATATACACATAAAGCAAGAATATATATATATACAGATATATACACACACATACACTAAAGCAAAAAAAATAAATATATATATATATATATATATATATATATATATATATATATATATATATATATATACAGATTTACACACACACATACACTAAAGCAAGAAAAAAAAATATATATATATATACATATATATATATATATATATATATATATATATATATATATATATATATATATATATATATATATATTTATACATACACTATATATATATATATATATACACACACACAAACATATACACACACGCACACACACATGCGCATGCACACACTCACACACACACACATACACACACACACACACACATACACACCCACACACACACGCACACACACATACACACACACACTCACACACACAGACACGCACACACACACCCACACCACACACGCACACACACACACACGCCCGTAGTCTGCTGATGGGACGTTAGTGTTTCAGGCCCTGACGGAGCTGGTTTTTAATGTTTTTTCAATAACCTTGAACCTCAGGTTAACCCAGCCGTGAGTGGGTAACAGGTAAAGTCGTGGGAAGTAAAGGCGGCCAGTGTTATGCTGACCACATCACAAAGCAACTACCATTTGGTTAATAAAAATAGGTATAGCCCTATATGCTACATACCCATGAAGGTGTGAACAAAGTATCCTTTCATATATATAGACTCTGAAGACTTGATATGGTGAACTCCCCGTGGACCCAAGAAATTATTTTTTCTTATCAGAAATTCCTCTTATCCAGATAAGATTTCAAGCATGTCAAATTGTCGGGATTAAAAACTGTAACCACGTCTGACTTGGTGGTCTGCTAAGGTCGAAAGCACAACAGGAGAATCCCGAGACCAGGAGGTCATGACCTCTGTCGGTCTATGCCCATGGCCAGCCATGACCTACTTTAGATCTAAACTATGTCAAGTTTGGCTCGTTCCCAGATATTTTTTAGGGGTCAAACGGGCCGAAACATTTGTTGAAAAAGGCAAGTGGGAGCTCTACTGATAATCGGTAGACTCATGCTCTGTAGGTTTCTATTGTAAATTACTTTATACTGGTAGTCTGGTAGTAGTCTTAGTTTCAGCTTCATTGCAAACGGGTCACCCCATCTTTGCTCCGCTCCTGTGCCAACGAAAAACGCACAGAATGTTTATCACAGTCCCTTGTGGAAAGATTGACAGACTGCTGTCTCAGCATATCTAGCATACACTCGCATTAAAGCATACGGTAGCCATCCGAAGTGCTAACACAAACAATCCGACATTAGAAATGCAGTTCATCATTGATGGTAGCAGAAGTCACCAAAAGATCAGCAGTTGCCCACGCAATCAATTTTAATCACATACGGGCACCACTAACATTGCACGACAGGCATCGAACCATTTTTTGAAACTACAATTCACACCACCACGTTGGTCACAGTCGAAAAAAAAACCCATTCCAAATGAAATTCGCAGCTCACAGTGTCACGCCATGCATTCATCTCAGAAGCTAGGCGACGAAACTATATCCAGTCTACAAATGGAACAAAAATGCATCGGCCACCGTCCGGCTGATAGGTAGGTAGGCAACCAGATATAAACAGTCGGGGAAAGAGGCAAACAAAACATCGAGGCAAACAAACAAGTCGCGTACCTTATAGTAACCAGTCTTGGTAAATAGCTGCCTGTTGCCCACGTCACTCAAGTGGACCGCAATGGTGTCTCCAGAACAGTCACTGTGGTAGGAATTTCTCTTCAAGAAGATAATTACAAAAATAAATTATTATAACAAATGGTGTCTTCTGGTTTTCCCGTGTTGTCTCTGAGGCATCATTCTGGCAGGAACAAGAAAAAAGGATAGACTTACTGCCCCCCTAAAGAGTATGTCGGATGGGGCAACTAATTACGGGTGTTTTCCTTCGACGTCCACAGTGCATCTGTGTGAGGCCAGGAGCCAACAATCTGCATACAAACAAGCCAGATCTGTAAAACGGGTGTGCGCGCGAAACTCAAGTTCTGGAACAACATAAAAGTCCAGAAGAGGACGAACTACCAAAACTGTCCACTGACATTTACAGCGGGGGAACGCAAAGAATAAGAAGAAGAAGAAGAAGAAGAAGAAGAAGAAGAAGAAGAAGAAGAAGAAGAAACAAGAAGAGCGAAGAGGAAATAAGAGGAAGAAGAAAGAAGAGGAAGTAGAAAGAATAGGAAGAAGAGATTTGTCGCCCACGCCTGTCCGCAAAGCACTTTATGAACACCTGTCTAACATATATTCTATTTTTTAACATTAAAACAGTTTTAAAAAAAATGAGAAGACAGGAAAACAATGGCTTTGAAATGCACTTGCTCCCCACCTAATTTTCCTTATTGTTGACGTGGAATTAATTTATCACTTCCTTCTGCGGCTTGTTAAGTACAGGTTTGATTGATTGATTAAAGCATTAGCCAGATTTGATGGGCTTGTGCTTGTAATCCAGCTTTAAGTGTCCTGTTTCCTCTGGCAACATTCTAGAGTGGAAGGATGTTGAATTTGATTCGCTGTTTCTGGGAGCAGTTAGCGCAATGGGTAGCTATCTTGTTTTGTGTTGCGGGTTACAGCTGTATTGCGATATCTGCGTCTTTGGCCCCACGCACCTGAATTTTGCAAACCCACAATTAGGTCGGGGGGGGGGGGGGGGGGGGGGGGAGGAAACAGCCGTGGTGTAGCGACTAGAGGCTCGCCTGCCGATCAGAAGATCGTGGGTTCTGGTCTTGACGTTTTCCAAAATTACCTTGGCTTCAAGCCTCAAGTCGGTACCGGTTGGGGGGAGAGGTTCCTGTAAAGTAAAGGCGATCAGCGTGATGTTTGCCATATCACTCACCGGGTTGGTCTGTAAAATATAGGTCTAGCCCTATGTGTCTAATGCACATGAAGGCGTAGAAAGGGGTCCTTGGCGTTACTTTATACAACAGAGTCGTCTTATACGACACGCTTTTTAGGGAACAGTGGACCCCAGAACCCAAACGGTAAAAGTCTATCAGAACTCGCACTTTAGATAGTGCTTGATTGTAATGAGCGTCATTATAAAGAAAGACAAACATGTAGGTACACATCTTACATGGCCGTTGGTCTGTTTCTCCACTTTCTTGTTGTTTCTGGTCGGGTCGCCAAACATGATGTCGTCAAATCTCACGCGCCAATTCATTTCTGCTAGTTCCGCCTCCAGTTTAAAATGTCTGAAAAAAAAAAAAAAAAAAAAAGCAATTGGTAGCCGGCGAGTGGATCATCGGTGAACTGGTTGCCCATTGGGTTGCCGGTAAACGACTTCGTCTTCGGTCGGGGGCAGTATCTTTGTCTTCGGTGATCACATCAACACTGTAGGAGTCCTCTTAAGGGCTCTTGGTGGCGTGCAATGATAAGCCATATGATGTTGTGCACATAATTGCCACAGTTATAACCTAAACCTCCCCCTTTGTGGATGCTGGATGAACCTGACGATTTTTTTTTCCCGAGCAAAGCAACGGAACAGGTGACCAGTTAGAAGTCTGATCTTTTGTGTTTGAAGAGATGGGTACCCAGTCATGTTAAGGTAAAGATTGTTTAAAAAAATATACAGCGAACCATGCCAAACACACATGCACGTGCGCACACATACTTTCTTTATCAAACTCAAAATATAAACACATTTAAAGGCGCTGGAAAATAGGGGCTCAGGTACCATGGGGGTCTCTGCGGCGAAGTCGTCAAGCGTTTGCCTAGCGCTCTTAATGTCGTATGCTCGTTTCACGGCGGGGCCCGTTCAGTTCACTTGTGCAGTTTTTACGGAGATTCCCGCGGATCGTCGCCGGATCGTGCTCTGTGCGGCAGGCAGCTAGCTGTTCTGCGAAGAGAGACTGAGCCATATAAGATAAAACTCGATGCAATTAGGTTTTTTTTTTCTCCACGTGTGACCACCGTCCGGTGAAATCTTGGAATAAGCTAGAAAATTGAACATTCACGTACAGTTATCCCCGGTCTGGCTTCCGCGGCCATACTATACGGAAAATAAGAATAGACCCACTGCCTATCTTAAAGCATGTCGCAAGAGTCGACTAATTGGGAGCTTCCATCGAAGTCGGAGTAATCTGCCTGATAGGCAAGAAACCAACAGTCTGCACACAAATGTGTCAGATCTGTCACAGGGATGCACACGCAACACAGGTTCTGGAATAGGACTGCAGTCCAGAAGTGGACGAACAATCAGAAATTTCCACCAGAGTTTACAGCTGGTGAACGCAAAGAATAAGAAGTAGTTATATCTGTAGACTTTATTAGACTCTACAGGTTTGCATACTTTGTAATGCGTGAAATGTGTTGCTGTGAATTTTCACTGTAGCATTTTTCTTCAGTGTAGTTAAAGAGCATATTGTTTCGTTTATTTTTTGGTAACAATAGTTGGGGTTTTTATACCATTGTCGAGCGAGTAATTAACCCTTTTACCCAGGTGACCCAGAAAAGATTTAAAAGAAAGGAGGTGAGGGTTAAATAACTTGCTTGTGATGTCCAGTTTTCATCCGAAAATATTGGCTGGATGTCCCGCTTTCAGCTGAAAATATTAGCTGGATGTCCCGTTTTCAGCTCAAGATAGTCATCCTAGCACAGAGTGGTCCATTGTTCATCACGTGCGAAGCTCGTTGCCTTTCGTCATTCAGGTCATAGAGACAAATAATCGGGGGACGATAGTTCTCATTTCCCTTGACTACAAGTAATCCGACTACCGAGGTCATGTCGGTCACGTGAGCAATGGTCTGTCTGCACAGACAAACCTTTACCCAAGCATGTCTTCTCTGTGACTCGGTGAGTAGGATCGGGAAGAATGACACAGACTGGATCGACATAAGTGGCTGGGGTCTTTTAGGAAGTCATGGCTGACAAAAATCAAAGTTTCTTGTGTGTGGTGTGTGTGGGTCCGTGTGTGTGTGTGTGTGTGTGTTTGTGTGTGTGGCGTGTGTGTGTGTGTTTGGTGTAGGTCAGAACATGTGGGTAGGTGTGAACAGAAAAAAAAATCGATGATTTTGCTGGCGGTGCCAAAGTGAGCAAGCTTTTGAGATATGGCCTGTACTGATGATATACTGAATGCGGTCAGGAAGTCAGCAAGGGAAAATAAATAAAGGACCATTTCCCACGCCTTTAGGTCTACTGGCCGTATAGGATTACACACATATTGTTTTTTGGACTAATCGGCATTCAACAGACAATGTTGTCAACATCACTTCCCGGGACTTTACATGGTACCCATTTAGGAATGAGTCGACTTGGGACTAAGAATACACACACTCTCGCCGGCTACACACATACTCTCGCAGGTTACATACACATTCTTTCAGGCTACATACATAATCTTGCAGGCTACATACACACTATCCCAGGCTACATACACACTCTGCCAGGCTACATACACCCTCTTTCAGAATATACACATTCTCCCAGAATATACACACTCTCCCAGAATATACACATTCTCCTATAATATATACACACCCTTCCAAAATATACACAATCTTCCAGAAAAAACACACTTTCCCAAGAATATACACACACTTCCAGAATATAACACTCCTAGGATATACAAACTCTTCTAGGATATACACACACTTCCTGAATATACACACTCTTCGAGAATATACAAACTCTGCCAGGCTACACAAACACTCTCACAAAATATACAAACTCTTCTAGAATATAACTCTCTCCCAGGCTATATACACACTCTTCCAGAACATACACACACACACTCTCTCTCACACACACACACTCTCATGATATACATGCATTGTCCCAGGCTATATACACAATCTCACAGGATGCATACATACACACACACATATCCCACGACACACACACACACTCCCAGGACACATGCACATTCTCTCAGGTTACACACACACACAATCTCTCAAAGGCTACACACAATCTCTCAGACTACACACAAACTCTCAAAGACTAAACACACTCTCTCAGGATACAAACACAATCTCTCAGGTTACACAGACACTCTCAAAGGCTACACACAGACTCTCAAAGGCTACAAACTCTCTCAGGCTACACACACTCTCTCAGGTTACACACACTCTCTCAGGTTACACACACTCTCTCAGGTTACACACACTCTCTCAGGCTACACACACTCTCAAAGGCTACACACACTCTCTCAGGTTACACACACTCTCTCAGGTTACACACACTCTCAAAGGCTTCACACACTCTCTCAGGTTACACACACTCTTAAAGGTTACACACACTCTCTCAGGCTACACACTCTCTCAGGTTACACACACTCTCTCAGGTTACACACACTCTCAAAGGCTTCACACACTCTCTCAGGTTACACACACTCTTAAAGGTTACACACACTCTCTCAGGCTACACACACTCTCTCAGGTTACACTCTCAAAGACTATACACACTCTGAAAGGCTACACACACTCTCTCAGGTTACACACACTCTCAAAGGCTACACACACTCTCAAGCGCTACAAATACTCCCCCGTGATACACTCTCTAAGATACAAACACACTTCTGGGATATCATAACTCTCTCAGGGTAGACACACACTCACAAAAGATACATACATTCTCCAAGGGCACACACACTCTCACCCCAATAATAAACACACACTCCGAGGATACACATGCTCTCCCATAATCTTCATGGACTCTCCCAGGATAGGATGTACTCTCCCATTATAGTATGTTCTCTCCCAGGATAGTATTACTCTCCTAGGATAGAATGTACTCTCCCAGGATAGTATGTAATCTCCCAGGATTCGCATGCACTCTCCTACAATACATAAACCTTCTCCCACGATTCAGACACTCTCCAATGAGACACCACTCATTATCCTAGGAAAGACAGACACACTCTCACAGGATACAGACACTCTCCCATGATACCCGCTCTCCGAGGATACACACACACGCTCTGAGGATAAACGCACTCATTTCACATTCCTGAGATGCTCTCCTAGACCAAGCACTCATTGGGGTCATATGGCGAAGGGGTCAAGCCATTTACCTGAGACCTGAAGGTGGTCAGGGGTTCGTTTCAGGACTGCATCCTTCAGAACATGAGTCCAATTTTTAGGGAGATTTCTGAGGATCGTCATCAGAGCTACGGAATTCATGCTTTGTGTGACGATATCGGCAGGTGGCTTGTCGCTTAGCGGAGAGAGACCCAGAAGTCTGGGATAAAATCCGGAGGAATGAAGCGAGTCCTCTAACATACAATCTCTCAGGCATTCTTACTGACATATGAGCAGGCATTAAACTTACCTGTACACAAAGAAAGTCACAATAAGAACCACAAGCAGTATGGAACCCAGGACGATAATCACAATGGCATACTCCGGAAATGGTTCTGTAGGAAGAGGGTAAATGGTTTCTGTGAGAAACTGTGCACCAGTGTTTTATGAATGTCTGTCTGTCTGTCTGCATGTCCGCCGACCTGTCCATCTTATTGAAACAGACTGTAGACTAGCAGCCATCCATTAAAAAATTGTTGGTTATAGAAACGGACAGTCGACTGAACATACAAACGGTCAGATGTTGGCACAGACAGCCAGATGTATTGACAAGAAACACACACATTTATGAATATATAAATATATATATACAACATAAACAACTATTTCCACGCCTTCAGGCTATTGGGCATATAGGGCACGAAATACATTTCTTTGATCGATCAGCACTCGGTGGGTGATATGGTCAATCAACATCATGCTGGCTATATACAAATATATATATATATATATATATATATATATATATATATATATATATATATATATATATATATATATATATGGATTTCCTAGCAGTACGCAGTATCGGCACCATTTTAAGGCATTCTTGTTTTCAGCGTAACTGTGCTAGACAATATATAGCGAGTACCGTTCTTTCTCTCTCTCTCTCACCCACACACACACACATATACACACATATATACACACACACATATAAATATTGCAGTTTGGCCGAAGGGATAAAAACCGCACACATACGTAGAGATAAGATCGGATTAGACATGGTGATAGATGGTAATAAAACTGGGGAAAAGAATGGAGGAGTTTATCCATGTAAAAGTATAGGATGTTATGCGGCGTGACTCGAAGAAGTATGTTCTGTCTGAGAATAAACCGCAGAGAAAGACAAAAAGAAAGAAAGAAAGAAAGAAAGAAAGAAAGAAAGAAAGAAAGAAAGAAAGAAAGAAAGAAAGAAAGAAAGAAAGAAAGAAAGAAAGAAAGAAAGAAAGAAAGAAAGAAAGGAAGGTAGAAGAAGAAAAAGAAGAAGAAGAAGCAGAAGAAGAAGAAGAAGAAGAAGAAGAAGAAGAAGAAGAAGAAGAAGAAGAAGAAGAAGAAGAAGAAGAAGAAGATGAAGAAGATGAAGAAGAAGAAGAAGAAAAAGAAGAAGAAAAAGAAGAAAAAGGGGAAGGAAAAGGAGGAGGAGGAGTAGGAGAAGAAGAAAAAGAAGAAGAAGAAGAAGAAAATGCTGACGACTATGATGACGACGACGACGTTGATGATAAGGGTGACAATGGTGATCTCAGCCCAATGCTCAGGGAAAAGTAGGTCATAGAAATATATTTGTAACTTCCCTCATCATTAATTTAATGTTTGCCTTATGTTAAACGACAAAAGCCATTGCTACCCATCAAATAATGGATTAAAAACGGGCCCTCCTCACGACGCTTAGGGGAAGTGGAAATTAAAAAAAGATGGTGAATTGCATTAAAGAGAAGAATCTTACTTTCTGGTGGACACAGGCTTCCATCAAAGCCACACATAGGAGTATCAGGCGGAGGACCGTCTCTCCCACCAGCCCAGTGGATCTTCTTCCCGTCAACGGGAGTATACTTTTTGGTGTTTCCAAAGTAGTCAGCTACAACCTGCACCGAGAATATACATAAGTATGAGATAGATTTCTAATAAACGATATTATTCGTATGCGGAAGATAAGTCCCCCCGACACTTCGATGAGGTACAAGGTGGAAGAGAAGAAGAAGAAGAAGAAGAAGAAGAAGAAGAAGAAGGAAGATAAGTGGAAACCAACACAATAATATATGAGAAATAACTTTATAAAGAAATTCGCTTCATTAATACTTAATTAATACTTTGATAGACAAGGGAGACGAACATAATAATATCCCAAGTATACGTTCAAAGACAAGGTAAACTACTACATTATTATCATAAGAATACGTTTATACAGAAGAAAGACTAACATATTAATATCCGAAGAATACGTTCATATACAAGGCAAATATCATATTATTTATCATATTATATCTTATTTTATATCCCAACTGACTGACTGACTATCTACCCCACTAGGACATCGCACAAGCGATAAACACCCGATGACACATTGTGCCACTATGTGTGGGAGATCACCGTGGAGAGGTCCTAGAAACCGCGTTCAGCCTTTAGGCCATATTTATGGCCAGGCTATATTGCGGCCCCTGGCAAGAGCCAGAGTAGGGCTTCAAATAACGAAAAATTTCACCCTAAAAAGGACGGAAGGATTATATCTCAAGAATACGTTTATAGACAGGGAAGACTAAAGTAAAAATGTCCAACAAATACATTACAATAAACAATAGACATACCTACACTGGACTACAAGTTAGTTTCTAAGCATTTTGCAGTGCCCCAATAAAACTGTGTAGAGTCGTCCCCATGTGAAATGCAATTTTTAGCTTTTGTGAAGCCCCACCCTGGCTTTTGCCGAGGGCCCTAAATATAGCCAGGCCATAAATATGGCCCAACGGCTAAACGCGGTTTCCGGGATCTCTCCCCGGGTTATCCTCCTCCGCATGGTGGCACCTTGTGTCACCAGGTGTTTATACTTGTGTGATGTCCTGGTGGGGTACAACTTACCTATCTTACCTACCGAATACAATACAATGAACAATAGATAAACCTACACTGAACTACAAGTTAGTTTCCAACCGTTTTGCAGTGCCCCAATAAAACTGTGCTATATGGTTCTGTTTGACAGAAATTAAAAGGAGGATGGGCATAGCAATGCAAAGATTGAACAGCCTTTAAAGTCCATGGTTAAACACCAGCAAGAAAATCAAAATTAGAATTTTGAGAGCATGCATGCATACGGATGTGAGTCGTGGACTATCTCTCAGTCCTTAAGAAAGAGAATAGGGGCTTTTAAGTTGAAATGTTATAGACAGATTCTCAGAAAATCTTGGACAAAGAAAAGGAGAAAAACTGACATCTTAAAAGATCTGAACATCAAGGAAGATTGGCTTATGAACAGCATCCTGTCTCGGAAGCTGAAATATTTTGGTCATATCAAGCGACACGACGGATTGGAAAATATGATAGCAGAAGGTATGGTACCAGGAAGGAGGGGCAGGGGTCGACCGACACGAAGATAGGCACAGGATATAAGTGACTCCTTAAGTATGAAAGTGGAAGAGGCGGGAGAACTGGCGAGAGACCGAGTTTCTTTCAGGCAGATTGTGATGAGAGCGACGTTCTGCAAAGGACCTGCTACATGATGATGATGATGATAAATGGTTCTACGGTTGAAATGGAATGTTGATGCTACCGACTGCGATCCTAGAGGGTAATATGGCCCGTCTACTGCGTTCCAATGTCGGAGGCAATTTGCTGTTGTTTTTAAGCTTCACCCTGGCTGTTGCCGGGGGGCCTAAAATAAACCAGCCTTAGGTTGAGTGGGGTTTCTGGGACCTTTCCCTAGGTTATCCTCATCCGAATGATGGCATTTTGGGTCACCGGGTGTTTATCTTCAGTGTAATGTCCTGGTGGGGTTGAACATCAGTCAGTCAGACCACCTAGAATTTTGGGGGGTTCTTATAGTAAAGGGAGTCACCGTGGCGGAGCGGTTAGATGCTCGCTACGGATCGGAAGGTCGTGGGTTCGCTCCCTAGAGAAGCGAGACTTTTTTTCAAAAATGACTTAGGCTCTCAGGTCGACCCAGCCTTGAGTGGGTACCAGGTGCAGTCCCGGGAAGTAGAGGCGGCCGGCGTGATGCTGACCACATCACCTATCTTGTGCCGATTGGTCAATAAAGATATAGGTCTAGCCCTACATGCCCTATACACCTAAATGTTTGAAAAGTTTCATACTGCAACCAAATAAAGGCCTCGCTAAAGTTTCAATCCGACGGAAAACAAGGTGAAGAGTAGAAGAAGTAGAACTCATGTTCACAACACTAGCTATGCTTATAGTTGGCAGAACTCACCTCAAATCGGTCAGTGGCGGGGTTCAGATCCAGCAAGGAGTAATCAGCGTTTCTGTCTCCATTGGCGTCGATGCTCACAGTACCTGTGATACCTGTTAGAGACATAGGCATACTGTCAATTTTCATACACGGGTGATAGACCCATGATACTGGTAGAGACACAAGCATACTGACAATATTCTTACACAGGTGACAGACCCGTGATACCTGGTAGAAAGACAGGCATACTGTAAATATTCTTACATATTCTAAACAGTCTGGGTCAAAATAATTCGTGCTTATGAATCGCTGCTGAGACCAAAGTTGTGCTCATGTTAGCCGAATGTTTGTCTTAAGCGAGACTATGTTAGCAAAGTTTTACCGTAAACCTTTTCCCTAGAGACATTCAGCTGCATTATAATCATAAATATTCACTTCTGCCGTTAACTTTTTCAGTCCCAAGGAACGCATCTAACGTTCATACGTTTATACATAGAAGCCCAAAAAACGCAAGATGCGCCGATTTTATGTCTCTCTTGACCCCCCCCCCCCTCCTTTGCCCCCTCCCCCACATTTGGGCCTCTGGTGCTAAACCCTCTAGAACTGAAAGAGAAGGAACAGTGTGCGATCCATTGCTAGATGGGCAGAAATGGCTATTGTCATTCCGTGTCAATGTAGAAACTCTTTAATGCAGTAATTCGAGTCTCCTAGTGCGACCTCTTGCTTTTACACCAAATCTTTTCAGGTGAAGCGCCTGCGTTGAAAGTTGCTTTGACTACAAGAGACATTACAGTGAAGAAATGAGTGCGAATAGGGAACGAGAAAAAGATAATACTTTCATTAGAGACAAAGTAGTGGAATAAGTAAGAACTGTCGATAGGACAAGGATAAAAGGAGTGGGTTAGGGTCACTGACGTGCAGTCGATACTATGACGGGTAATTTGTCTAATGTGACCATTAACAATAAATTATGGGTTGTTTTTGTGACCTCATTATGATCAGGAAAGATAGAACTAGCCTGCTTTCATACATCTCCATACATAACTCTCCCGGAGCGTGTAGACAGACAGACCGACACAGATAAATAAAGTTGTTGATGAAAGTTGTTGATTTAAAGTTGTTGGTTAAACATTGTTAGATTACTATTTTCTTCTTCTTTTCCTTCTTCTTTCGTTGGCTTGAAATGTTGTTTGTTTGTTTGTTTAAGTATCCAGAAGCCATGAGTTGTTAACTCTTAGGCTCGGTATTATGGATATCGCAACCTTTCGGCCTTGATTCCATTGTAAATACCGTAAATCTCGGAGAAAATGTGGCTTTCCTGCCTACCCCCTAGATTGAACCCGGACCACATGGATTTCGTCACCCGGTCTCCGCGCAATCCGGTTTAGCCAACTACGCCAGAGAGCCGGGCGTTGGCTTGAAATAAATTGTGTATATCTGCAATGTTGTCTCTAGTATGAACTTCACTGTCTTTTGTAATTCACTCAGCGACCCGTAAAGTTTGACTAGCACCGATGTTTCTCTTGGCCAAAAGTTTTGCCTCGATATGTTGTATTTGGGACAGTCTTGGAGTACATGATCTGTTGTCTCAGGTGCATTACTATTTTCAATTTACTACTTGTATAAAGAATTAGAAATATAGGGACATGCTAGACATAAGGATTGAAAGCTATAGTTATATTTTCAATTTACAAATTGTTATTCTATAAAGATAGTACTTTTTCTAAACCTATAAATAAACATAGGGGGAGCACCTGAGGACGTTGAAAGATTATATATAATAAACAATCATAGCAATGTATTGATCGGCATTCATAGAAAATAACTAGAAATATAGGGACACACTAGACATAACAATTGAAAGCTATAGGTAACCGTGCTGGGACAACAGGGATTTCTTACATAAGAATTCGTTAACTTTACGGGGTTTTTAATTCGGGGTAAAAAAAAAGTAAAGTAAGTAGAGACCCCTTTTACCGCCTTAGGCGCATCAGGCATATGGGAAGAGCACCCATATTTTTACAAACCAATCAGTACTAGGTGGGTAATGTGGTCAGCATTTCGCCGTCCGTATTTACTTCCCCAGGACATACATCCTGGTACCGATTTTTGGCTGGGTCGACCTGCGACGCCCTGTAACCATGATAAAAATCCAAGCAGCCAGCAGTGGGTTTTGATCGCGGCATGTTGGAATTACGAGTCTGTGTAGTTAACTGTGGCTTAGGAGTTGCGAACACGCTTCATAATGCTAGGGTTCGATACCTGCTGCAGACGATTTGTCTTGCGCTGGTTTTGACAATGGTACCGAGAGCTGACCGTCCAGGGGCAATGGCAAACAGCTGAACGTACAAATTTTGCCTGGAAAAACCACAACAGCCAATAAATGCTGGGGTTGGTTCTACAACGTCCTGTAAAGAATACGCAACTTAATTACCTTCAAATGTCCTGTTCCACATCCGCTTGGTGATAGCCAGACCGTCGCTGACATTCCCTCCTGCCTCGATGGTCTCGTTCAGAGCCAGGGCGTACAGGATCACAGCGTCATGGAAGGCACCAACAAAGCTGTTGACCTGGTGGCGATCCAAAAAGTAATGAAAACATGGGGCTGACTGTAATGAAGTTAATAAAAGTTACTTTGTGTACCCAAATGAACACAGCGAAAAACCAGTGGTATGGAAACTAAACCAAACATGTACGGTGACATTATTAATTATACTTGTTTTTTCATGGCGTCTATTTTTTTTGGTTTTGTTTTGTTGAGCCTGCGTTTATTTTATTTTGTTTTCATTCATAACACATCACATTTTAAAAAAAGTTGCTCACGTCACCCTTTAGAGTTTTGAACAGTGTTGCCACTTTGGATCTTTTATATCCAAATTTAGATCTTTTTCATTGCATTTAGATACTGTTTTTGACGTTTAGATCGTAAATATTTTTCTAGATTTTTTCATATGGAGTTAGATATTTTATAGATTTTGTTTTCTTTTATTGTCAATTTAATAATTACTGTGTCAAATATTTACTACAATATTTTTGTTTTGGTCTTCCATGTACATTGTGACAATTGCCATTACTTGAACTTTGAACTCTCACTGGGGTCAACGCACAAATATCTGGCAGCCCCGGTACGGATTAATAAAAACGCGTGTAAATCATACTAACTTTGTTTCAACCATATCCTAACTGTGCTGACTTTGCGTTTCTTTTTCATATGATTTTAAAAAAAAATTGCTCACCTTCTTATGTGGCTTTCACTTTGAAAAAACCTTTCAACATGCCAAAAGTAAAGTATGAGCAACAAATTTGGAAAGAGTGGTTGCATGATGACAAGATTAAAAACTGGGGATATGACCAAAGCTTGTTGTAAGTACTGCAAGTGTGAAATTAAAGCGAAAATACAAAACTCAAAGAATCATGCAGAGACTAAAAAAGCATAAAATTGCAGTTTTATTTAAAGATATTACACCGCTGACATCTGTTTTCAGAACTATACTGATAAATGAATCATCAAAGTTGAAGTATCAGTCGCAATGTTTTTAATTTGTCACTGTGCAATTTCAAACTGTGACCATTTGATCGATTTGTAAAAAAATCTTAGACTAGTTCAATTTGAAAAGTGTGATGTAGAAAGTATAGTTTAGGAACTGAAGGACCTTTTAATCAGCAAACAGTTAGGCTTGAAGAATGTGGCTGTAATTGGTACTGATAATGCCTTAGTGATGGTTGGTATAAACAATGGCGTTTATGCCAAGTTGAAGGAAGCTAACCCATCGTTAATACTTAAAAAATGTATGCGTCATTCATTGCAGCTAGCATTATCACATGCTTCATCTAAATATTTACCAAGGAATTTGGAATACCTTATTGCTGAAACACTTTACTGGTTTTCCAAATCATTTGTCAGACAACAGCAATACAATACATTATATACAGCCTTGAATGATGGTTCCACACCACCAAAATACTGTCAGATTGCAAAACTAGATGGTTATCAATTTAACCAGCTGTTGAAAGAATTATGAAGCAATGGCTGAAGTTGAAGACACACTTTGAAATAACATGACAAAGTGAAAAGTGCTACACAGCTGAAATACTATATGGAATGTACATTGATAAAAAAAAGTTTGTCATTCATTCTCTTTTTATAACCTATTCTAATGAATGCAAAAAGTTAATAAACTGTTCGAATCTAAACTTGTTGATAAAGTTAAATTACTTTATGATCTCACCTTGCTATTTCACTCGGTAAAAGACTGGTGTTGCCAACTTCTAAAGCTGATTTGCTCACTTGCACTATAGAGAGCTATTTGGCTCCTAAGCCACACATTGGATATTAAATCTAATCAAAGATTGATGATTTAAAAACAAAAGGACTGTTAATGAAGAGAACAAATTAGGAAAACGCTGTCAAGATTTCCTGATCTCATTATTGAAGCAGAGACTTCCTGAAAATCTAGATGTTTTGAAAAATATTTCACTTTTTTTCTGCGAGCAACATACTTCAGCCAATAAAGGACATACCTAAATATTGTAAAGTTATGAAATTTTTAGGGGCTACTAATAATAGTGTCGCGGAAGCAGAATTTCAGTTAACCAAAATAAAGTTAGCTGAATGGACAAACAAAACAGAAACTAAAGCGTTTTGGAGTGAAGTGAGACAATTTAAAGATGCCTCATCAAACAGTCCATTCTGTAAGCTCTTTAAAGTGCCATGTCTGCCATGATACTACCCCACTCAAATGCTGACGTAGAAAGAGTTTTCAGTGCTATGAATGATATCAAATCTAACCTAAAAAACAGGATGATAAATAAATCATCTCTTGACCTCTTAAATGCTATCGTGCCATTAAAATTCGGCCTGATGAGACTAGAGAAATAAGCCTACTGTTCCACTTATAAAGAAATTTGAACAGCTAAAGCATACCAGGGTCTTTTTTGGATCTGAAGCTTCAACTTCATTATCCAAGCTAAGTTTATCCTGTGGATCTTGTGAGGCAGACATCAGTGAAGGTGAGGACATGATTATGTAGGGTAAGTCATAACAAAAGCTATGTAATTTTTGACTTTTTCAATTTGGTTGTTTTTTCTAGATCTTTTCTACGCAGATTTAGATCTTTTTAGATATTTTTTGACACCGTTTTGGATATTTTGTGTCAAAGAAAAGTGGCAACACTGGTTTTGAATACTCTCCTCTTTGTTACCGTTGTGTAGTTCATTACTTGTTCAAAAAAGGCCACCAGCCAAAACCTTGCTTTATGTTGTTTTGTGCACGTTTTTCTGCTTCCTAGTTTCGTTAAGATTATCAGTCATTCATTTCATTGGAATTCCTTGAGCTGGTGAACTACGAAGTTAGTCGTGTTAAGCTGCGTGGCTTTGTGGCTTAGTAGTTAGTGAGATTATTTTGCCCGGCTCGCTAGCGTAGTTGGCTAAACCTGACTTCGCGACGACTGGGTGACGAACTCCTTGTGGTCCGGGTTCACCCCGGGGGTAGGCAGAAATGCCACATTTTCCCCAGATTTACGGTATTCATTATGGGATCAAGGCCGAAGGCTGCGATATCCATAGTACCGAGCTAAAAGGTAAATAACTCATGGTTTCTAGATATTACCCCCTCCCCCCCCCCCCCCCCCCCCCCCCCCCAAAAAAAAAAATTGAGATCATTTCACAGAAATGTGTACCTGGGTTCGATTCCCGTGACCTGCTGTTTATAAAATTATCGGTATCCTGGCTTGTAGTTTGACAGTTGCACCATGGATGATACTAGAGCTTCACACATAATATTCTTTTCAGTCAACCCCATGTGGGATGCAATTTTTCTTCTTTTGAAGCTCCATCCAGGCTTCTGCCGGATACCCTGAATATAGCGGGACCTTAAATATGGCCTACCCATAGATATATGGCCAAACGGCTGAAAAGTTTTTTTTTAACCTCTCCACGCGTGATCCTCATCCGCATGGTGACACTTTGTGTCACCGGGTGTTTATCGCTTGTGTGTATTACGGGGGGGGGGGGGGTAAAAGTCAGTGAGTCAATCAGTGAGACAGTCAGTCAGTCAACACATAATATTCCCGTAGTTGGGAGTGAACACATTTCAATCAACCTCCATTGTGGAAAAAAAACAAATGTTAACAAATGTTTTTAATGTAAAGGAATAATGAAGAACGACTGCAGCCGTTACTAATAAACTACAACGATACAACAAACTGGTGCCATCGCAGTATATAAGGCATTCGAATGATATGATCCAAAGATCAATGTAATGCTTATGGCAAGAGCTAAACAAATTCACCATCGACCGAGTCGGTTATTGAAGACAACTTTGACGTTGGTGGGGGCAGTATTTGGGTCTGCCTCCGATGATCCCATGCGTCTTTTTCATGGCTTTTGGCGGCGTGCAATGATAAGCCATTTTATATGGCGCACACAATCTAGTCACAATTATAACCTTAAGCACCCCCTTTTGAGATGCTGGCTGAAAGTCACATTTTTTTCCCTGCAAAGCGCTGAACAGATTGCAATGGGTCAAGCCGTGACGAAAAAACATTGGCACTGAATAAGATACATACTGAGAAAATATGACAATATTATGAGTGGAATGCTCTTGCAATGGATCCCACCAGGTCAAAGAAATAAAGGGACACACAAACACACTGAAGCAGAAGCAGCAGCGATGAAGCAGAAGGTGAATAATAATGACAACAATAATAAGAAAAACAAAGAAACGAAGATGAAAAAAAAAAGAAGAAAGACGAGATGAAAAAAAAAATAGAAAATAACAATAACAACAACAACAACAACAACAACAACAAAACAAGGAGAGAAGAAGAAAGCAACAACTTAGTTGGCTTCTACATTCTTTTTGTATCGGCAGTGGTTCTATTCTAGTTTGCCCCATAATGTGAACCCGGAATCCACATGTGGCTTTCATGTCAAGTAGGGCTGTACCGAATATTCGCTTCGTATTCGCTTCGGAGCCGAATAGTGGACCTATTGACTATTCGGTATTCGGCCGAATAGTTGCGGTCGGGCCGAATGCAGCTTTCCTGCATTAACTAAGCTGTAAGTGACAATTTTCAAGTTTAGTTACTTGTTATAATACTTAGGATTCTTTCATTCCTAGTTATTAGTTACCACAGACTGACTGAAGGATGCAAAACATAAAATGTTTTTAAATGTTTACTGTTCTGTACGAATACTAGCTAGACATGGAAAGAATTTAAACTCTGGCCACATCCAAGTCTATTATATGAAAATCAAACGAACGGAAACACTCAAGTGAGTGCAAACTTCAACTGATCTAACATGCTGAGAGAAGAAATACAATCTAGAATACAATCTAGAAATAAAGTATACTATGCCCTTCAACATTTGCTAAAGTCAAAGTGTCTGTCTCGCAACACCAAGATCAAAATATATAAAACGTTGATAAGACCAGTCGTTTCATATGGCTCTAAACTTGAAGCAAAAATAAAAGAGATGAGGCCTCATTACAGGTTTTCGAAAACAGTCTTACGACAAATCTTTGGACCAATCAAAGATGCTAACAGCGGGGAATGGAGAGTGAGAAGCAACAACGTAACACATTATCTGTTTAAATCACTATTGATCATTGGCATCATGAGAGCTAACAGACTAAAACGGTTGGGCATATTGAAAGAATGTCAGATGACAGAGAAGTAAAAACTGTATACACCTGAGAGAGGAATGGGCGTAGACCACGAGGCAGATAAAAAAAGAAGTTCAAGAGATAATGTCCAGTCAGACCTGCAAACAACTGGTGTCACAAATTGTGAAGATAAGGCCAACTAGAGAGATGAATGGAGACGAGTGATATCTGCAGCAGTAAACCTCAAGGGCTCAGAATGCTAAAGAAGAAGATGACTATTCTGTGCTACTTTATGTGAAGTAAAAGTTCAGCGTACATTTGACATTATGAATGTTTCTTTTTTAAGATATATTTTATACACTATACACTATTCGTATTCGTATTCGGTCGAATAGTTGGTCCCGCTATTAGTATTCGGCCGAAAAGTGAAAATCACTATTCGATACAGCCCTAATGCCAAGCAACCTACGTGAAATTTTGTTAACTCTTTTTTTTTATGTCTGCGTGTAACGTTAATGACTGTACTGAAGAGGCTGATTATTAAAAAAAAAAAAAAAAAAAAACATACCTCCTGTTCGCCGTATGTAAAGTTCGTGTACATGGTTGCAGCCCTGGCTTTGACTTCTTCGGAAAATTTCCGATATTCCGGACTTGTGGGCTTTCGGAGAGTCACCGTCATGAGGCTTTCATAGGCTTTTCTGGCCTTAGCGTTGCGTTCCTCTGTGTCGTTCTGTCGGTACCATGGTCGAGCTGTGGCGTTGTGGCTGTGGGAGGAGAGAGAACATGCGTGTACACAGATGGTTGTACCATTGTGAGACTGTGAGACAGAGAAGAACCTAAGTGTCCCAATCATGGAGTTACACGTTACTGTTCAGAGAGGGGGAGAGAGACAGAGACAGAAAATGACAGAGGCAGAGACAAACAGACAAAAACACAGAGAGGAGACGACAGACAGTCAGATC
>CAJHNH020000346.1:262500-282500 GCA_905116865.2 Candidula unifasciata
AGTAGTAGTAGTAGTAGTAGTAGTAGTAGTAGTAGTAGTAGTAGTAGTAGTAGTAGTAGTAGAAGTAGTAGTAGTAGCAGTAGCAGCAATAGTAGTAGTATTAGTAATATTAGTAACAGTAGTAGTATAAGTAGTAGCAGTAGAATAAGAAGAATTAGTAGTAGTAGAGTAGTAGTTGCAGCAGCAGCAGCAGTTGTAGTAGTAGTAGTAGTAGTAGTAGTAGTAGTAGTAAAAGTATAAGTAGTATAAGTAGTAGTATTAGTGGTAATATTAGTAGTAGTAGCAGCAGTAGTAGTAGTTGTTGTAGTAGTAGTATTAGTAGTAGTAGTAGTAGTATTAGTTTTAGTAGTAGCAGTAGTAGTAGTAGTCGTCATAGTAGTAGTATTAGTAGTAGTAGTAGCAGCAGTAGTAGTAGCAGCATCAGTAGTAGTAGTAGTAGTAGTAGTAGTAGTAGTAGTAGTAGTAGTAGTAGTAGTAGTAGTAGTAGTAGTAGTAGTATTAGTAGTAAAATTAGTAGTAGTAGTAGTAGCAGCAGCAGCAGTAGTAGTAGTCGCACCAGCAGCAGTAGTAGTAGTAGAAGGAGAAGGAGGAGGAAAAGTTTTTCTTTTAAACAAAACGCAATTTTAAAAACAAGTTTCTTTTCAACGTAAAGATTGTTTGAGGATCTATATGAGTAATGTAGCTTAGGAATTGAATAAAAAGAAGGGGGAGGTGGGCGCGGCGGGGGGGGGGGGGGGAGGTGGGCGAGGGGGGGGGGGGAGCGAGGAAGAAAGATGAAGAGTAAGAGAAGACACGAATTGTAGTAGTGGCAACAGCAGTAGTAGTGGTCGGCGGAGGAGGAAAAGAAGAAGAATAAGTAATACACAAAGATTGTCAACTTGTTTAAGAGGTTAACTGCAACAACGGGAAATAATCATTTGTCTGCAATCGAGAAATAATGGTGCCAATTTCAGCACCTTTGGCGCCAATTTGGGCAGATCCTTTCGGGCGTTTCATCGATATCAATGATGATCACGATTGGTCATTAGTCTCTTTGTGTCTTGTACACTGGGGACACCTGTCACTTCAGCGTTGCCTTTTTTTTAAATTAAAGTTTAAAGTTAGCATTTCGTAGGCGTTGGCTTTTCTTTCAAATGTCTGAAAGTCATCTTTTTAATTAGTTAGGATATTTATCACCTTAGTTGTAGCTGACGGGTACGTTCGGCACCATCGTCAGTTGACCTGATGTTGTCATACTCGTTGTTGTCATAGGCTGCATGCAGTCGTGGACGTAGGCTGCACTCTCTTGTGGGGCGTAGGCTGAGGTTGTGGCATAGGGTGGCAGTTGTGTTTAGGGCCAGTTTTACATGAATGGGACCGTTAAATGCGCTCTCATGTTGGAATATAGAAGACGTGATAGTGCCGGCCGCCGACAACCAGTAAAGTCTTGCCGGCCGCTCACTAAGCATGACATCCGCGCAGCAAAGGATAGGCACTGCAACACTAGGTGGCATGAATGTTAAGGGTAGTCGCGTCTTTCTGGACCCGATAACGTTACAAGCACCCTAACGTATTATAGACTTTCGCTTCGTTAGTGACACTTAACTCGTAACTTATCTACCTGACTGTCGTTCACTCACACCCAATGACTATAGGTCCAGGACAAATTATATAATGCTCTGTTTGTCCTAGGGAATCTCATCGTGTTTAAATGAAACCCATCTTTTCTATGCAATCGCTCACTAATCTACAGATTGTCCATGAGATTCAACACCTTGTCATCCCTTTATGGGATGCAATTTTTCGTTTTTTTTAAAGCCCTGCTCTGGCTCTTGCCAGGGGCCGCAATATAGCCAGGCCACAAATATGGTCTAATGGCTGAACGCGGTTTCTGGGACCTCTTCACGGGTGATCCTTGTCCACATGGTGGCACTTTGTGTCATCAGGTGTTTATCGCTTGTGTGGCGTCCTGGTGGGGTAAAAGAAGATATAGATAGATTCAAACAACGGTATTCGTTGCATACACAAGTTGGCTGGTCGTTAAAACAAACTTAACTATTCGGAGAAATTCGGTTTTCACAGATTTATGCAATATCACAGTAATGGGCACAACAGATTTCGTTAATATATGTTCAAATTTTTCGGTGTAGGAAATACGGAGACGTGTCCCTGCAGCGTGGCACCCGAAAATGCTGAGCATGTGCTCCAAAACTGTCAACTGTGTGCTGACAACAGAGACGCAATCTGGTCTGTCCCAACCACACTGAAGACAAAGCTGTATGGTACACGAGAAGATATGGAATGCACGATAGCTTTCATAAAGGCCTCCTGATATAAGTTTTCTGACAGAAGGATCAAAGAAGAAGAAGATGACAGTAATGAATACTTGAGTGGCTTTTTCTGTCTTCATTTCTTTGCATTTCTCTGCTTGTCTTCCCCCCCCCCCCTTTTCCCACCCAAACCTCTTTTTTTCTCTCCTTCTATGTTTCTAGAAAATGTACCGATCTGTCAGTTTGTCAGAGAAACTATCTCATTAATAGTCTTTAATCTTAAGTCTAGGGCAGAGGTCATAGAGCAGAGGTCATAGCTCTCCATGTCTGGCAGTTCAAGGCCACATGTTTTAGGTCTTGGATATTCGTTAAGCCCATGGCCGAGCCTTCCCTGATGATGGTACATCCCCTGGCCTTCCCCGTAATCTGTTTCCTTCTGGTGTCCATATGAGGGTTTGATTAATGAGTTGGGGGGGGGGGGGGGTGGCGAAGTCTTGCTTATCCATTCTGAGTGTCTAGATGATATACTGTTTGTATTAATGCACTGAACGTGTCTTGAAAAAAAAATGCTTCCGAATTTACTAGATACAATATTTAAAGTTGGTAAACGTCCCTTTTCCACGCATTTAAGCATACTGGGTATATAGGGCTAGACCTATATTTTTATAGACCAATCGGCACTTGGTGGGTGATGTGATCAGCATTACGCAGGCAGCCTTTACTGCCCAGGACTGCACCTGGTACCAACTCGAAGCTGGGTCGACCTGGGAGAGACACATTATGAGTATTTTTGTTCACAAAAGCGTAGTACTGCATCCAAACGTTCTAGTCTCGTTTCTGCAGTGTCATTACTTAGCGTCATCTGCGATACAGCATCCACGCGACTGGTGATTCTGCTTCCATTCTGTGCTACAGCATCCGCGCAGCTGGTGATTCTGCTTCCATTCTGTGCTACAGGATCCGTTGCTGGTGATTCTGCTTTCATTCTGTGCTACAACATCCGCGCGGCTGGTGATTCTGCTTCAATTCTGTGCTGCAACATCCGCGCTACTGGTGATTCTGCGTCCATTCTGTGCTACAGCATCCGCTCTACTGGTGATTCTGCGTCCATTCTGTGCTACAGCATACGCTCTACTGGTGATTCTGCGTCCATTCTGTGCTACAGCATACGCTCTACTGCTGATTCTGCTTGCAATCTGTGCTACAGCATCCGCTCTGCTGGTGATTCTGCGTCCATTCTGTGCTACAGCATACGCACTACTTGTGATTCTGCGTCCATTCTGTGCTACAGCATCCGCTCTGCTGGTGATTCTGCGTTCATTCTGTGCTACAGCATCCGCGCGGCTGGTGATTCTGCTTCCTTTCTGTGCGACAGCATCCGCGCTGCTGATGATTCTGCTTCTATTCGGTGCTACAGCATCCACACTGCTGGTGATTCTGCGTCCATTCTGCGCAATAATAACGTCAGCACATTTCGTCTATTCATAATATGCATTAATGTTATATAAATGTTACATGCTTTATTGATAAAATGCAACTATTGTGTGAAAGACGGGTGTTTGGAAGGGCCGAATGTAAGACGGGCCTGAGCGCCCAATCTGTGATCCATTGAAAATATCGTTTGTTCGTTCTTTCTTTTACCACAGCCAAACAACACGATGTTTATTTCTTTTTCGAAATACATAAGATTAGTTGCGTATCCTTTACAGGACGTTGCAGAACTAACACCATCAGCGCTGGGTGTTGTGTGGTTTCTCTAGGCAAATTTACGTCCAGTAGTTTGTCACTGCTTTCTGGACCTCTGATACCACGGTTGAAACCAACGCAAGGCGCAATAGCCGCAGCTGGGATCGAACCCGGCACCCCGGCATCGACTTAGCCACAGAGCCGACTTCAGATACATACAAACAAGATTTTCAAAATGAGGCCAAGGTAAATGAGAATCAACAAGCAGGCTTTGACAGGCTAGAGCGGTGTTTCTCAACCGTGCCAATGCCGCGACCCTTTAATACAGTTCCCTCATGTTGTGGCGACCCTTTAATACAGTTCCTTCATGCTGTGGCGACCCTTTAATACAGTTCCCTCATGTTGTGGCGACCCTTTAATACAGTTCCCTCATGCTGTGGCGACCATTAATAATACAGTTCCCTCATGTTGTGGCGACACTTTAATACAGTTCCTTCATGCTGTGGCGACCCTTTAATACAGTTCCCTCATGTTGTGGCGACCCTTTAATACAGTTCCTTCATGCTGTGGCGACCCTTTAATACAGTTCCCTCATGTTGTGGCGACCCTTTAATACAGTTCCCTCATGCTCTGGCAACCCTTTAATACAGTTCCCTCATGTTGTGGAGACCCTTTAATACAGTTCCCTCATGTTGTGGCGACCCTTTAATACAGTTCCCTCATGTTGTGGCGACCCTTTAATACAGTTCCCTCATGCTGTGGCGACCCTTTAATACAGTTCCCTCATGTTGTGGCGACCCTCTAATACAGTTCCCTCATGCTGTGGCGACCCTTTAATACAGTTCCCTCATGTTGTGGCGACCCTCTAATACAGTTCCCTCATGCTGTGGCGACCATCAAACAATTATTTTCCTTCATTACTTTAATGAATATATGTTTTTTGATGGCCTTAAGCGACCCTTGTGACAGGGTCGTTCGACCCCAAAAAAAAAAAAAAGGGTCGCGACCGGCAGGTTGAGAACCACTGGTCTAGAGCAATGCATTTATCAAGAGGGAGAATGTCTAAAAGACAGTCTTGTTAATGTTTTCAGGAGGACTCACAGTGTAACAGATCGCAGACAAATAGCTGTACTGTTCTGTCTAAAAGTGCAAAGAAAATATTTGTAGTTGATTGCTAAGATGTTAGTGTTTTCATAGATAAATCCTCCTGACCTTACAACGAACGGCTCGGTGCTCGGATCGCCTACTTAGTACATCCCTCAATGTACGGTAACTCACGTACGGCTCGGTGCACGAACGGCTGGGTGCTCGGATCGCCTCCTTAGTACATCCCTCAATGTACGGTAACTCACGTACGGCTCGGTGCACGAACGGCTGGGTGCTCGGATCGTCTCCTTAGTACATCCCTCAATGTATGGTAACTCACGGAACTGTTTCTGATGAGGTTTTTATTATCTTCTTCCTGTTCCCTCTGCTTAGATCTATTCTGTGAGTTCATCCCTTTTGACTTGCCTTTACTTTTTCTTATAGTCCAGGTCGTGTGGCGTTGGTAGTCATGTCTTTCCGCAACGTACTGTCTCATCTTCATTCTACCAGTTCTGAAACAGTTGCTCTTCCATGCCAGGATTGTACATTGTCTACCACCTTCTCTCTTGGTCTCTCGTTGTTTCATTTCCCCCTCAGATTTCGCCACCTTCACGAGATACTTCATTATATTCCTATGACAAGACCAAGTAATGTGGGCTGTTTTCTTTAATCCACAGCTCATCCCTCGCCACCCAATGTGATAAAAGAAAAAAATCAATAAATAACAATAATAATAAGAGGAAGAACAAGAGCAGAAGGAGGAAGTGGAAGAAGAAAAGGAAGAGGATCAGGTAGAAGAAGAAGAAGAAGAAGAAGAAGAAGAAGAAGAAGAAGAAGAAGAAGAAGAGGAAGAAAAAGAAGAAGAAGAAGAAAAAGAAAGAAAGAAGAAGAAGAAGAAGAAGAAGAAGAAGAAAAAGAAGAAGAAAAGGAAGAAGAAATATCAGAGGAAAGAAAAAGAAGATATTATTACGGTGTTGAGGGAAAAATACACCGGGGAATTACTGGAGGACCGGTCGACATTCAAACCTTAGGAAGACAAGACACACAAATATGCAGACAACAACTGGTACCATTAATATTGGGACTCTGTAATTTCCCCTGCCCCCCTAAACCTACACTCCCCCCCCCCCGCTTCTTTTCTGCGTCTGCATCCCTCGTCAAAAGGGTGGTTGCCACATTGTCTTACTGTTAAAAGCTAGGCTGTGATATATGTGGATTTTGGTCTAATTCTTGAAAATTCAACAAATCCCTAATTATACAGCAACGTTGGTAAAGAACAGTGTGCATATTCTTGTATTCCAGAAAATAAATGTGAAATTGAACTTACAGAGGTAGGAACTATGCGCTGATTGCTGAAGATGTGGGTGCCGTGTTTATAGGAATTCCCCAGAGCTGTGCCACTGACCCAGTGCAATTCCTGTTTACAATGTCTGTCTTCCCTTCTCTATAACCGTTTCAAGCGGTGCTGAGGGATCTCAAACATTAGGATACTGAATTTTCTCTGATGCGAATACTGGCAATTAAACAACGAGACTGATTTTATTACGGCAAAGAAAAAAAAAAAAAAAACCCAGAAAAATGAAGGGGAAAAATGCCATCCATAATTCAAAACATGTCATCCAAACTGGCACCATTTATCGATGATTTGGTCAAATTGTAAAACCGTCTGGCCGGAGAATACTAGTAACTAGCCATTTTATTTTTAGCTAGTGAAAGTTGCGCAGTTACGTTTATACGTTGTAAACTCTGGTCTTGAGACAGGGTGAATTAAAGAAATAACCTAATGAGGATCAATGTTTGTTAAATTCCACATCAAACTAATCTGCCCTTATCCTCACAGTCAGATATCGAATACATGTACCAGTTCTCTGACTTTTACAATGAGTTAATCATTTCAGCAGCAGCAGCAGTAGCAACAACAACAACAACAACAACAACAACAACAACAACAACAACAACAACAGCAACAACAACAACAACAACAACAACAACAACAACAACAACAACAACAACAACAACAACAACAACAACAGCAGCAGCATCAACAGCAGCAGCAACAACAACAACAACAACAACAGCAACAACAGCAACAAAAACAACAAAAACAACAACAACAATAACAGCAACAAAAAAAAAAAAAAAAAAAAAAAAACAACAACAACAGCAACAAAAAAAAAAAAAAACAACAACAGAAACAACAACAACAAAAACACCAACAACAACAAACGGACACTCCGGCCTAGCCTCACCCTTAATCGTTTCCACAAATGTTTTAATTCTTTAATACCACGTGACTATAATGTCCAAAGATAAACACTGATTCATACAAACTTGTCTCACCAATTTGACTCAAAAACACTTTTCGAAATTTATAACAGAATATAATGCTCGCTCTTTGTTCTATGCTACAACATAACCATGCAACGCTCCCTAGTTGTACAAAATGGCGGGTCACTTGTCGTCTGCTGGTCGGGCTAACTAAATAAGAATAAGGCTTTCCTTTCAATACAGCTCTTTAGCTGGTAAGCCGCCGATCGCTTAGTGGGAGTTCTCTCCCTTGCCTGCATTGCAAACACGGAGTGGAAAAGTCACGAATCAAAAAAGACAGTGAGGTCGACAACAGGGCTGCCAATGCTTGGGTGTTTCCCCCAGATCTGTGTGTTTATTTGACGCTTCGGGGAAATCTGGGTGTTTTTTTAAAGTAAATATATCCTTAAATAAAAGTGGTATAAGTTGCCACGGGTGTGACTCCTGCAAATCTGTATGACTTAATGACCGATAAATTTGCGTGGTTAGGGGTAGGGTTAGCGTTAGGGGTAGGGTTAGGGTTAGGGTTAGGGTTAGATAAGACAATTTTGACGCACGAGTTCCAAATATTCGCGCGAAGTCACATACACACCCAAACAATCGAAGGACTGTGGATGCTACTCAAACGGACAATTCGCCACCGATTGGGCACCAGCCGCGCTTTTGCCGTCAAATTTGGGAGAATTCCAGTGGCGTCACTCCCACAAGCATCAGATTGTCGGCCATTATTTGGAACTCCTACGTTAAATTTGTCACATCTAACCCTACCCCTAACCCTACCCCAAATCCTAACCCTAATCCTAACCCTTACCCTATCCCTAACCCCAACCGTAACCCCAACCCTAACCCAAACCCTAACCCTAACCCAACCCCTAACGCCGCTAACCCTATCCCTAACCCTAACTCAAACCCTACACCCTACACAACCGTATGATGACTACGCAACCGTACACGCAACCGTATGATGATAGGTTAGTATGTCATTAGATTCGTGACTTTTCCGCTCCGTGTTTGCAATGCAGACAAGGGAGAGAGCTCCCACTAAGCGATCGGCGGCTTTCCAGCTAACGATCTGTATTGAAAGGAGAGGCAAGAATAATATTCGGGATAGGACTATGGCGCTTACGGATCGGTAAGAAATACAGTGACTGTTATGAGCAATGAATTTACGAGCAAAACAAACAGTTTGTATTTGTTGATCTTTCCATTACTCCGAACCACTTAAGAAATTGACCGCTAGTTCAGCAAAAACCTTCAGTACAGATCCGACATTACATCAACCCGCCATTTCTTCAGCTATTTCAAATGGCGGACACCGGATATGACGCACCAGAAAACACAAATGAACTGAATCAGAAAGAATGCGAAATGTTAAACCTCTCATGTTTGCCATCTTGAATAGCTAAATCGTTTCTTTCATCTGAGCTTCCTGAAGACAAATCTTTGTTAATCTCTCTAATGACAGTGATTACTTCAATGATAGCAATCAATTACTCTGATAGTTTAGTAAACAAGCTTGTCGTGAGAGCTTCGTAGTTTTCCATTAAGCTGTTCGTGATTTGTAAAAGCATGTAATGCAAAGAGGACGTTGAACGTTTACGGGGGACGTTTTGAACAGATACATGTAAACATTAAACTTTATCAACTTTGAGTGAGAGGGCTGCGTGGTCTCGAGGCATGGCATCTGCCAAGATTGCTAGAGGTTCGGGGTTTAATCCCCGGTAAGGGCTGGGATTTTTTCACGTGGACTTGGACTTCTAGTAATTCCCCCTGGTTTCTAGGTAGTGAGATCGGACGCCCGTGTGCATTGCTGTGCACTTAAAAAATCTCTTGACAGTTGGGAATCGAAAAGAGTAGTCTAACGGCGCTGCCCAGAGAAAATTTGGAGTTAAAAACTACCCACAGAATTTCAGGATCATCGTTGGTGCACATAAGTTGGTGCTACAGAGCCTGTGCACTGTGCTTAGCTTCTTCGGACTCAGTTTAGAAATAGGACAGAGAATTTATGGGTTACTAACCGTGTGCCATGATGCTGATTCGTTGTTTAAAACCTCAGACCTCACCTTTGAGTGAACGTGGACACACTGAGCCAGATATCTGGGCAAGGAAGTCTAAGTAACATTTGGGGAGACAACAACTGCTGGAGAACACGAATAAGCATAGCTGGAGTTACGCTGGTTATGGCGTCGGTGATATGTTAATTGTTCCTGTTGTTGGAACTTACTGAACATCCTGCATTTTTAACTGCCCTGTCCGTTTCACCAACCGGCTAGTTATCTAATTGTTTAACCACACAGGAGATCAGCACCGATGGCAAACCACAATGGCAAACCACGGATACCCTGTTCAGCCTCCCATTAAGTTATGTTAGGGAACCATAGGCGCTGAACCGGGGTGGGTGGATTGGCACCTTGAGCTTCCCTCCTTGCCCCCCTCCCCTAGCCTTAGGAAGGCTACCGCCCCCACCCATTGCTTTTTTGTGGGGAAAAAGGGAGGGGGGGGGGAGGGTGTCTTTAAATTGGCATGAGGGTTAAGTCCACTGCTGAAGAACACACATCGTGTCTTCCTATGTATGAAAACTGATGGGACACACTGTAGTGTCAAGACGTAGTTTGGTTCTCTCATGCAGGTCTTTAGTGAGCAAGGGTAAGAACCCAAATGAACCAACCAGGCCCTGACTGACTGACTGACTTTTTACCCCACCAGGACATCACACAAACGATAAACACCCGATGACACAATGTGCCACCATGTGGGTGAGGATCACCGTGGAGAGGTCTCAGAAACCGCGTTCAGTCTTTAGGCCATAATTATGGCCAGGCTATATTGCGGCCCCCTGGCAAGAGACAGAGTAGGGCTTCAAATAAGGAACAATGTCATCCTAAAAAGGACGAGAAGTGTTTTCGTTAGCTCTGAAACTACTGCCCTACCAGGCCCTGTCTCCACAAAGATGATTGATGGCAGTGGATCTGCAGCCCGGTTTTTCCATGGTTGTACACTTTGTGTGACTACTTTTGGTCCATCTCTTGCTTTATTTGTCCTCTTCTGTAATATTTATGTCATAAAACTTACAGGAGGCCACTAGTTTTGATGAAAGCTGTCGTGCAGTCCGAAGTTCCCCGTGTACCATACAGCTTTGTCTTCAGGTGGAAATATGCCAGATGGTTTCCTAATCTCAGCATTTTCAGCTGCCAAGTTGCAAGAACACATCATGTTTCCTACACTGATTTAGGCAATATAGTTCAATACATGATTATCTCCCCTTTGTAAAACTGTAGTGAGATAGACAGATAGACAGACAGACAGATAGATAGATAGATAGATAGATAGATAGATAGATAGATAGATAGATAGATAGATAGATAGATAGATAGATAGATAGATAGATAGATAGATAGATAGATAGATAGATAGATAGATAGATAGATAGATAGATAGATAGATAGATAGATAGATAGATAGATAGATAGATAGATAGATAGATAGATAGATAGATAGATAGATAGATAGATAGATAGATAGATAGATAGGTAGATAGGTAGGTAGGTAGGTAGGTAGGTAGGTAGGTAGGTAGGTAGGTAGGTAGGTAGGTAGGTAGGTAGGTAGGTAGGTAGACAGACAGACAGACAGACAGACAGGACAGGGCAGACAGGCAGACAGGCAGACAGGCAGACAGGCAGACAGATAGACAGATAGATAGATAGATAGATAGATAGATAGATAGATAGATAGATAGATAGATAGATAGATAGATAGATAGATAGATAGATAGATAGATAGATAGATAGATAGATAGATAGATAGATAGATAGATAGATAGATAGATAGATAGATAGATAGATAGATAGATAGATAGATAGATAGATAGATAGATAGATAGATAGATAGATAGATAGATAGATAGATAGATAGATAGATAGATAGATAGATAGATAGATAGATAGATAGATAGATAGATAGATAGATAGATAGATAGATAGATAGATAGATAGATAGATAGATAGATAGATAGATAGATAGATAGATAGATAGATAGATAGATAGATAGATAGATAGATAGATAGATAGATAGATAGATAGATAGATAGATAGATAGATAGATAGATAGAGAATATGTGAGAGAAAGAAAGAGTGTGTGAGAGAAAAAGAGACTGTATGTGACAAATATTTGTATATGAGTGTGTATGTGTGTTGGAGTGTGTGTGTGTGCGCGCGCGCGCGTGTGTGTGTGTGTGTTACGACCGTAAACAGTAAATCGACACTGAACTTTTTCAATGAACTTCTCTGTGCTGTTATAAAGATAGATACCTAAATGTTTAAATATTCTGATTTACTTAAGTCCTCTCCACAATAAACTGTGCTCTGGCATTATGGATCACATTTTTATTTTCTTTTGCAAAATCAACATCTCTATTCTTCTGATTTTCTAATGTGCGTGCTGTAATGACATTGATCGTCATGTTTGCCTCTGCCTTCTGCCACGCAAACTGTCAATCACATGAGATATGGATACGTCTCCATGTGAGGGTGTTAAAATGTCTGCTATCTCCGCTCTGTGGCTGCACAAGTCGCCAGCCGTCCTGTTTTGACATTATTTTCTAGTTTATTCGTTCTTTTTTAGCGTATCCAAAGATTGTGGATTATTGACTTCAGACAGGAGTAATCACTTGTTTAAAAAATCTTGTTTCTCCTCCCCCCCCCTCCAACCCTTCCCCGTCCTCCTCCTCTTGTTCTCGTTGACCTTCTTCGTTCTTCCTTCTTCCTTCTTCCTTCTTCTTCTTCTTCTTCTTCTTCTTCTTCTTCTTCTTCTTCTTCTTCTTCTTCTTCTTCTTCTTCTTCTTCTTCTTCTTCTTCTTCTATGTGTTCTTCTTCTTCTTCTTCGTCTTTCTTCTTAGTCTTCTTCTTCTTCTTCTTCTTCTTCTTCTTCTTCTTCTTCTTCTTCTTCTTCTTCTTCTTCTTCTTCTTCTTCTTCTTCTTCTTCTTCTTCTTCTTCTTCTTCTTCTTCTTCTTCTTCTTCTTCTTCTTCTTCTTCTTCTTTTTCTTCTTCGTCATCATCTTCATCTTCTTCTTCTTCTTCTTCTTCTCTCTCTTTCTTCTTCTTCTTTCCTTCAACTCCCAATGGATCATACGTCCTCGGCCAACACCAAGCCATCATTGACTGAATTATGCACCTAGTTTCTAGCTGGATGAGGTAGCAGGCTCAGGCCAATATTTATTAGTTGCCTCTTACGACATGCAGTACAATGTTACTGTCTTCGCTCACCGCATGGCTATATGGTCGTCTGCAGGCTCGGAAGTCGTGGGTTTGAGTTCACATCCATTTTAGAGACAACTGGTCTAGATAAAAACGTTGACACTATTTTACTGAGGCTGGTGTTTCTCTCCTCTCTTTAGCTGGTTGCCACTGACCTCAGGCAAACTGCGACAGTCTTTCTTACACTATCTGCCCCCATATGAGTCGGTACGTAGATGATTTGTCCCAAGAGTGTGTCAAAGCCCCTATCACCCATTGAATGCCGACTGATGTATAAACATATAGGTCTTGCAACATGGGAACCCAGGGAGCTGCCGTCATGTAGCGGCTAAACGCCTGACACGTGTGAGTTCAAATCCTCATGAACCCGGATATTTTTCAGAAATGACCATGGCTCCCAGTTCGACCTAGCCTTAAATATGTAGAAGACAGGATGTTGGGAAGTGAAGGCGGTCGGCGTGATGTTGACTCCATCACTTTTCAAGCGCAGTTTGGTCTAAACAAATATAGACCTAGTACTAGATATCCAAAACGCTTAAGTGGGGTGGGAAAGGGGTCCTTTACTTTTTATTTTAACCATAGGAGCCGTGCTTACATGAACAGTACTGCTGGTTACACCTGGCTCGTCTACGCGTTCATCAATCAATCACGTGCCATCTCCATACTAAAGGTTGGCTGCATCTGATCTCTATCGCTTGTCTGGGTCGTACACTCTCTCAAACTGTTGTTCGTCCATCTCTTGATGTTGTCCTCCCACTGTTATCGTTGTCTACCTCTTGCTATCGACTGATCCCTCCAGTATGGTTTTTAAAGCGTATCCGTTATGGGTAGCCTAAGTATAACTTCTTTGGAGGCTAAACGGGCTATCTGTGATCTGCCTTATTTCTTTGACGCCCTTTAAGTAACAGCTCAGACAGGACAAATTTATCGATCGATCGACTACAGGGCCCATACACCACTGCATTGGAAAAGGGTCCTCACAATGTGTAACAGTCAATTTAACCCACAGGTCTCTCTTTCTGAACGACCCAGGGAGGCAATACATCAAGATTACAATATCTCTATACACCTACCCAAGCTACGCTAACAAGTGATAAATTACTTGACTGAGTGGTCTCGAGTGCCGCGATGCTGGGGGTCCTGGGTTCAGGTTCTGGTGAAGGCGGGGATTTTTTCACGTAGTAAATTCCGCTTGTCTCTGGGTAGTAAGACGTAAAAAATCCTATTGGCGGTTGGAAATCGAAAATAGTCTAGCAGCGCCGCTCAGGCAAAATTTGCAGTTAAAAATCTACTAAATTATTTTAGGATCCTCGTCAGTGCTACGAAGTTCGTGCACTGTGCACTGAGATTATTCCGACTCATGCTTGAGTTAGAAGTGGAGCGAAGCATTTATGGGTCACTACCCTAGTTCCATGATGTTGATACGTTGTTCAAACTAAACCAAACCAAACCAATTATTTAACAACTTAACTCGCCAGCGGGTACAAAGATTTCGCAGTATTGTCACAAGACAAGTCACCGGCACGGATAATTCCAATATGTGGGACAGGAATAGCATCGTAAAAATGAAACTGCAACAAGGATATCTGGCCTCAAGGGAGAGTTACAGCACCCACGTTACAGGTTAATATCTTATGGCAGATCTGAGTCGAACTAGGTCAGACAGAAAGTTATAAGAAAGAGGATGCGAGATTTATGATCCCCTCTCTTAGCTTCGGTTCTGATGTCTGTGTAATGTAAGCGCTTGCAACCAAGCATAAGTTCTCATAAATAGTTTGTCTTTGATTTACTTCCCCATATAACTAATGACAAATGTCCCAATTTAGGACGCAATTTTTCCTTTTTTTAAAGTCCCACTTCGGCTTTTGACGTGTGGCCTAATTTAACATACAGGTTGGATGATCCTCATCCGAATGGTGGCACTTTGTGTCACCGGGTGTTAGTTGGAAGTTGTGCGGACCTGGTGGAGTTGAACGACGCATACACTTCATACTTCCTTATATTATTATTATTGTCGGTGTCTGTGGCTTTTGTGTTGCGAACGAACTTCGTAATGCCGGAGTGCCGGGTTCGATCCCAGCTGCGGGCCTTGCGCCTTGCGTTGGTAACGACAGTGGTATGGAGAAGCCGACCGTCTAGAAACACTAGGCATAACACGAAAGAGAAGAAGGGCGTAGAGTGGAGCACAAGGTAGACCAAGAACAATATGGAAAGACACCATTAGAGAAACTCTACAACAGCACGATGTGTCCATAGTCGAGGAGGTCAGAAGTGCAAGAACCACAACCTCACATCTCCATACTCCGCCAGTAGAACAGCCATGTTTTCATTAACATTTCTTCTTCTTCATTTTCACAGGCTGTAAACCCTCGGAGGAAAGTTCTGGTTGCTCGCTTACTTCTTGACTTCCGTCTTGTTATGGAACTTGACTTTTGCGTGCACATACGTTTTACAGATGTGACCTATTTGCATGCAGATTGTTGATTTGTCACCTCTCGGGCAAATTTTATGATTTGAGCCGAATGGCGCAAATATCGCTGCCTCTCTGTTAAGCGTGCGGCTACATGGCTTAAAGGTTAGCCGATGCGGTTAACAATTTTATGACCCTCGAGTACTGTGGTTCGTTCCCCGCGGTGGATGGGTAAAAGACTGTTGTTATAGTTTTCGGACAATGGTACGAGATTTGCACCGTGGAAGAGATTAGGGTATCACTGCGTAATATTCCCAAAGAGAACAATGATACACTGGAGCTAACCTCGAATGTGGAAACTGTACCACCGAACAAAACAAAAAAAAAAAAAAAATAAATGCTGTAAAGCATAACATTTCAACTTTTAACTGTAAAAGCACAAAATTGTATCTTAGCTACCCGTGTATAATCAAACTGAACACCATATTTAAATGTACATCATGCAAACATTCATCAAACTAAACACTATATGTAAAAGTACATCATGCAAACCATCATCAAACTGAACACCATATTTAAAAGTACATCATGCAAACCATCATCAAACTGAACACCATATTTAAAAGTACATCATGCAAACCATCATCAAACTGAACACCATATTAAAAAGTACATCATGCAAACCATCATCAAACTGAACACCATATTTAAAAGTACATCATGCAAACGCTCATCAAACTGAACACCATTTTTAAATAAACATCACACAAACCATCATCAAACTAAACACTGTGTGTTAATGTACACGACACAAACGCTCATCAATCTGAACACCATATTTAAATGTACATCATGCAAACGCTCATCAATCTGAACACCATATTTAAATAAACATCACGCAAACCATCATCAAACTAAACACTGTGTGTTAATGTACACGACACAAACGCTCATCAATCTGAACAACATATTTAAATGTACATCATGCAAACATACATCAAACTAAACACTATATTTTAGGGTACACGACACAAACGCTCATCAATCTGAACACCATATTAAATAAACATCACGCAAACCATCATCAAACTAAACACTGTGTGTTAATGTACACGACACAAACGCTCATCAATCTGAACACCATATTTAAATGTACATCATGCAAACATACATCAAACTAAACACTATATTTTAGGGTACACGACACAAACGCTCATCAATATGAACACCATATTTAAATGTACATCATGCAAACCCGTATCAATTAAGCAATGAAAGGAAATAGAAAAATAGAGACACTATATTGAGAACGCATGCCCTAAAACCAGCACCCCAGTTAGGTTAGTCAAAAGCGCTTTTTAATCCTGTGCCATATCGGATCAACGATACTAGCTAGACTCGTTTTGTAGAACATCGACACATGCTGGGTGTGTGGTCATCAATACGCCAGTCGCCTTTACTCCCCAGGAGATCACCTGGTACCCACTTTAGACTGGGTCGACCGGGAACCAAGTTAATAAAAAAAAAAAAAAAACTATACAGAAAATATTTTCTGTCTCGATTCGGTTTCAACTGGGTACCTTCAGGCTGTCAGACAAGCGTCTAGCCGTTAAGCCACCTTGGCTCCCGGACTCAGACAAGGAGTATGACATAACTTCTAAAGTCTGTTTCAGAAGTACCGGCCAACTTGAAAAAAAAAAAAAACTATAGCCCAGTAACCGTTGGGTGTAATTTGTTGAAACTCGGCATCCAACCAGTTAATAATCATGTCCTTGCAATCAATTTCTTGAAGTGTAAAGAAACCTCTGGTTGTAATTTTGCCTTATTTGTCGGTATATGAAAAATATATATATCAATTCAAAGCAAAACTTTAATTTATTTTAGTAACTAAGTAACGGTAGAAGTGACAGAGAAATAGAAAGCAGATGTAAGAAAGCAAGTGCACTTATATACCAATTGTCACCATTATTAAGAATCCAAGCATAACTATGAGTGCAAAGAGACAGATTATTAATAGCATATTCATTCCAACATTAAGCTGCCAGTGCCAAATATGGACACTTTCTAAAGCCCATATACGCAAAATCACCACCTGCGAGATGAGGTGCCTGAGAAAAGCTGCTAACCTAACCATCTGAGATCGAGTGAACTATCATTTAAATTGTGGGAACGACACCTTGTACTAGATGCATCAGGAAAACAGCAGATCAAGTGGTTTGGCCATCTCGTTAGAATGCAGCAATATCAAATACCATCACAAGAACTACATCTCAGAAGATCAGCTACAAGAGCAATTGAACGGCCGCGGAAATAATGGATCGACAACATTAAAGACACTCTACGCCTTCATGGCATGAGAATAGCCAGTGGCAGCCAACGTGCACTGGATAGCAAATTATTCCTCCCCGCGGCACTTAACAACAAAAGTGGTTTTTGATGATGATGATGATGGATGATGAAGTAACGGGAACTTTTCGAAACATCAAACTGCACTCTTTTCGTTGGCGTTTCACTCTCTGAAGGTCCTCTCTCCCATGAATTAGATAAACCCAATGTTCTATTCAATGCGGGATAGGCTATCAAAATCCCCATCACGCATCACTGCACATGCAAACTGATTTTCAAACGATTTCCCATGGTTATGTCAAGAACTGAAATGTTTATTTTTAGGGTTACACAAATTATTAGTCAAATGAAAACCGAAGAAGTTCGTCGCTTTAAGAAAGCAGCAGTACCTGTACAATTGTAAACTGAAAATCACAAGAGCATTGGTAATTTAAGACCACATACAAAGATTTTTCTGTTGATCTGTACGTCCATTTTCGAGATATTTATTAGTATGAAAAGTGGCGTCCGTGGCTTAGGCGTTGCGAGTCTGACTCGCAATTTGAACGTATCGCGATTCGAAACCCACTGCTGGCTGTATGGATTTTTATCATGGTATGGGGCGTCGCAGGTCGACCCAGTCTAAAACTGGTACCAGGATGCTGACCACATTACCTACCCAGTGCCGATTGGTCTGTAAAAATATGGGACGCTTTTACCATATGCACGATGCGTCTTAGGCGTGAAAAGGGATTTTACTTATTACTTACTTACTTACTATTAGTGTGGGGGCAAAATTTTTGAAACGCACTATTGTCATAGGCACAAATCGAAAAGAAGATGACCGGAGCCAGACGAACGATAAAAGAGCGATGATTTCAGATTGTAATAGAAAGGAGACGAAAAAACATCCACAAAAACAGTTATTTCTGAAGACACTAAGAGAAACTGAATTCCTGTAAGTCAAGATTTACGACTATCCATATATCAGTTTCTGTCTGTGGCAGGTCGGCGTCCAACATGTGATATGACAACCAGTTTGCGTTTTTTAGTGTATGGGAGAGGATTTCCTATGGGTACCAAGACGATAAGTAAATGTACGTGTATTGATTGACGTTAGTTTTTATTGAAGAAAACATACTGGACAGAAGGATAATCGTAATGAAAATCATCATCGTCAAAGGCCTTGCTGACTGGCTTCTGCACAACACTGGTTTGGTCGTCTAGTAGTCTTAGTTCAGCTTCATAGCAAACGGGTCACCCCATCGTTGCTCCGGTCCTGTGCCAAAGAAAAACACACTGTGTTTGTCACAGTCCCGTGTGGAATGATTGACAGACTGCTGTCTCAGCATATCTAGCAAACACGCATTAAAAGCATACTGCACAACACTATGATACTACTCGACACTTGGACACTATCAAAAACTGTCATGTGTAATATCAACAGTGTTGAGATGAGATGTCTATTCTTAACATCCGGGACTAAGTGAGAATCGATACTACCAGAGCGACTACTTGAGCATATCATTGTGTTAAGTACACTGAGAATCGGTAGGTCCATATGGTTAAGGTTTCTTCTAAGAATACTGCAAAGTCTGTTGCCAGCAGAGTGGCTACATCTAGAAAGATTTACCAAAAAAGTAAGGTCGGGAGATGTGAACCAGCGTCATTGCACACGGTTTTAAACCCTAAGTGCTCTGTCACCAGTACGGACAGCTGATAAGAAGCTGTCCAGCTGTGTCGCCGTCCGCACGAAACTCCGTAGCTACAGCGACGTTCCTCAATTTATCCCAGAGTGTTAACTCTGGTACCCATTTTCTAGAGGCTGGGTGAACCCCGGGAACCACCCGGTTTCCAACATCGGCCTTAAGCTGCAACGAGTTGCAGCTGGATTTGAAAGCGAGTCTCCTATTGACTGCGCTAACGTGGCCCCATCTAAGAAGATTAAGATTTGATGCAAGAGGTCGCGCTAGAAGAAGATGAATTAAAGACACTAAAGACATTACTTATTCACTCGAAATGATAACAGTCAGTGCCACCAGGTGAACGCAAGAACTATAACTCCACACGACGCTTGACAGCAGAAGTGGAGAATAATGATGATGACGTATTCGTGTGGGCTTTCCAAATAAGAAGATTAGTAAAAGAACATATTGATCGGCACTGGCTATATAGAAGTCATGCCAGTAGATGGCAGAAAACACTTGAATGTTAAATATTAAATTAAGAATCGACACCGCAGCACTCGGGACACTGACACAAGCCCTCCGACCCCATCCTCAGCAGAAAACGAAGAGTTCCAGTTCCTATGGCACCAGTAACTGGCTGTACACCCGTCTCGCCTTTCCCTTGAGTGATGAGCGTGGGTCAGATCCCCTTGTAATTCATTGCAGCGCCATTCTCCTCAGACCGTAATGATCTATCAGTGCCTCCGCACTGTTAACTCGCTCCCAAAGGGCGCTTACAACAACTAGCTTGTCAACCTGAACCCAGGAGCTTCGGATCCGCATGCAGGCGTCTAGCTGTTCACCACAGGAGTTCCTTATAAACGCTATACAGTAAACTAAAAAAAAAAATTACAAAACAGCAGATCGCAAACTTAAGGATGACATTATGGATGAGTAGACATGGTATGTTTAAAAAAAAAAAGACCACTGAGTAATGGTAGAAGCATTATACTGTG
>CAJHNH020000346.1:285000-287497 GCA_905116865.2 Candidula unifasciata
ATAAGCTTTTATTAAATTTGGTTTTGTTTGTTTGTCTGGTACAATTTTTGCGTTCGAATTTAAAACTATTTAATGATAAGATATCTGACGGACTTTTTTTTTTTTCTAGATTGCGCAGCAAAAGAGGTGAAGTACGAGGAAGATGAGGATAAACAGCTGGCCGCGCAGATATTACCCTACGCTCTCATTCAGAAAATACATATTCAAATCCTTGTTAAAGTGATGGACATTAAAAAAAAAATTTGAGGTCGTTAGTGTGTGTGTGTGTGTGTGTATATATATATATATATATATATATATATATATATATATATATATATATATATATATATATATATATATATATAAGATAAGAACATCAGGTTACAAGTCAAAAGACTGCCCAAGAAAGAAATGGGTAAAGAGAGAGAGAGAGAGAGAGAACGAACGAACGAACGAACGAACTTTATTTTCAAAGGGTCACAAATTGGGCACGCAGGCCCGTCTTACATTCGGCCCTTCCAGTCAACCATCTTTCGCACAGCAGTTGTATTTTACTAATAAAGCATGTTATGATCATATGATGTTATGCATATTATGAATATTATAAAAGAACACAAAAGCATGAGTTGTAAAGTGCATGCAAAAACCCGCGCGTGCATACATACACCCGCATACACACGCTCACCCACTCACTTACACACACAAACATGCATGCATACATTACATACATACATACATACATACAAACATACATACACAGATACATATAAACAAACATGCATACACACATACACACAGGCATACGTGCACACAAACATACATACATACATGCATAGATACAAACATACAGGCATACATACATACATTAATACATACATACGTAATACAGGCATACATACGTAATACAGGCATACACACATACAGTCATAAATCCAGTCATGCATGGAGACACACACATACACACACGGACACTCCCACAGAGACACAAACACTCAGACAAAAATACAGACACACACACAGACACTTACATATAAACACCACAGGGAAACACACAGCACACATATTTACATTCGTGCTCACACACTGACACACACACACCACACATACGCAGACAAACATGCAGACACATACATACAGCCACATAGACACACACGCAGTCAAACACACACACACAAATACAGACAAACAGGCAGACAAACACATACTGACACCCACAGAGACAAACACGCAGAAATGCATATACATACAAACACATAGAAATACACACGCAGACACATATATTCAGCACGCACAGACATATACTCTGACATGCAGACACGTGCAGACAACAAAGGGGCACACACAACACACACAGAGAAACACACATAGGCATGCACAGACAGACAGACACATGCTGACACATACAGTCACGCAGACAGACATTACAGACACCCACAACACAGAAATACATACATACAGCCTCATAGACACAACACGCCAGACAAAACACATAAACAATACACAGCAAACATTGAAGACAAAACATACGGGGACACACACAGACACAAACGAAGATATACACACAGTCACATCAAATATGCAGAAAAAGAAAACAGTTTCACACTGAAACATACGCGGGACATACGCGCGAACACACACATATTCGCACATACACAATGACACAGACCATACATCGCAGACACACACGCAGATACACAAGCAGCAACAATACCAGAGTCATTTTACCCCACGCCTACACATACATCTTCACACCCGCGCGCGAAAAACATACTTTCATCACACCTTTTTTAAATAAAAATTGAAAATGCAACATGGGTTCATTACTAGGTGGGATGTTCGTTGTGTAAGAATGAAAAATTTACGGGGTTTAAAAATAGGGACTTTTTGAATTTTTCAGGCTATGGAAGTTGGTTTCCCCAAAGAGCCGGATACGCTAAATTGTTTTATATAAAACTTTCTAGGTTTAGGTAAAGAAAGATTTAGTCGCTTTTATTTTTTAGGATTTTATTTAATAATCGGAAAGGTTTTGGGAGTATTTTGAGATCAATTTTTTTGAGAGAGAAGAGAGAGAGAGGAGAGAGGAGGAGAGAGAAGCGAGAGAGAGAGAGAAGAGGAGGAGAGAGAAGGGGAAAAGGCCCAAAAAGGAAAGCAGACTTTTCACCATGCCTCGAGTCACGCACTCCCCCGCTATTTGGGTGTTTTTGTGCTTTTTATATTTTTTTTAGCGCCCATCTTTAATGGTGAGAGTTTAATATTTTCTCCTTTTTTTTCCATTTCGTTGGTTTGTTTGTTTTTGTTCCGGTGCCCTTTTTTCGGTATTTGGAAACGCAACCTTTCAGCCTTTATTCCATTGTAAATCCGTAAATTGGGAGAAAAAAGTGGTTTTCTGCCCCCCCCCGGGATGAAAACCCACCCAAAGGGGGTTTTGTCACCCGGTCACCCCGCAATCCGGTTTTTGCCACTCCAGAGAGCCGGGGTTTCCCTTTCCCTTTCAATTCACTACTTTTTTAGGGGC
>CAJHNH020000347.1:0-71049 GCA_905116865.2 Candidula unifasciata
GCTGCGGTCGTCTTGGTCGGTTTGCTTCTTTCGCAAAAAGCTTTGTCCTCTGCTAATAGTAACAAGCCCGGTTAGGAGGACCACTTTAAAGTAGACCTCCCAGGTGTTCAGAGCAGTACACAAGGCTTAGTGCTGGGACAATCGGACAATCGGACTTTTTAGTCAGCGTGTCGACTCAAGAATTGGTACCACTACAGCTTTCAGCCCTGGCAGATCAAGCCGAACGAAGCAGCGATCAACACCAGTGACTGAGGGATTTTTCGTAAAAGGAGATTAAGGAGGTTTGGGCTATCCTCCGACATACGGTCGGCAAAGATGGCGGCGGCAAAATATCCAGCCGAGCCGCGGTCACGGGTATTGCGCGCTCCGGCTACTTAAATTTGCGGTCTTCCGGCGGTTTTCCGCCAACAACCGCTACCGCCATGTGGCCCCCACGACGCTCACGCGGCGTGGATTTGGGCTAAACTAGATGGCTAGGACTCACGAGCAGAGCTTCCGCATCTCCTGCAGCTTTGCTCGTGAGTCCTAGCCATCTAGTTTAGCCCTAATCACGCTATTGTCACCGGAAAAGCGCACATGAAGTAGCCGAAAGCGCGCAATGACCCGTGACCGCGGCTCGGCTGGATATTTTTCCGCCGCCATCTTTGCCGACCGACTGTCGGAGGATAGCCGAGGTTTGTTTTTGATGCAGGCTACCTCATCCCATTGAAAACTTTAACTGCAATATAAATCCACTTGTGATGTTTTAAGAAAAATGCTTGACGTGAGTTGGTTGAAAGCTTGTAGCTATATCGAGATATGAAATCCGAATGAGAATACGAAGATAATGAAAAGGTTCTGATGTTGATTTATGATGATGTTAATTGTGATGATGCAGCAGAAGAAGAAAAGACGATGATTTTGATAATCACGATAAGTAAGAAGGGGAGAAATAGCAGCTGCACATTTACAAAAAAGAAGGAAAAGAGGAGAAGAAATAGCAAGCAGAAGAAAAAGAAGGAGGAGGAGGTAGGTGCTAATGATGATGATAATAATAATAATAATAATAAAGTGATGATGAAAAATAAGCATACCACTAACACGCTGAAAAAGAAGATGATGGTGAATGAGGAGAATGAGCATCGATCGGAATGTTTTAGAAATATTTTATTTTTTTCCGTCTAGAATTAACAAAACTATCACTGTCGGCATTTCGCACATTTACCCGCTTTAGAATTTCCCATTGTTCATTTGTCCATTTTCTGATTTGTGCCGCCAGAAGTCTCAGGTTAACAATCTGGTAATCTGGTAATCCTAGTTTCAGCTTCATAGCAAACGGGTCACCCCACAGTTGCTCCGCTCCTGTGCCAACGAAAAACAAACACAGTGTCACGCCATGCACTCAGATCAGAAGCTGGGCGACGAAACTACATCCTTCCAGTCTACAAATGGAGCAAAAATGCAACGGCCACCGTCTGGCAGAGAAAAAAAAAAACACATTTGCCACTACTTTTAAAAAAAGGTGGCTGTGGCAAATGTGGATGCCTAGCGTCTATTTTGACCGGTAGCATTAAATGAGGGTTAATAAACGGTCACCCCAGCAGTACCCTCATTATTAGCTGGGAAAGGGACTTAGGACATTACATCCACCATTTGGCACGAAGGAGACACCTTGAACTTGGGTTTCGGACTGCCGACTCCCTACTAAGATGTTATTTTATGTTTTGTTATCACAATTGATGTCACTGCACATTGGGCACACCCATGCGTGCTCAGTTCTCCGAAGCAGCAGCCACTCCAAAGTACTTCTACTAATTGTCCCTATAAGAAGCTGGTTATATTGTCTCCTTTCTCTGCCTCGAAGACGGCAAAGACGTGCATCACCATGCTCAACTCCCATATCACGCAATCGTGTTAGTGTCAGGGATTCCTCATTCTCCACTAGCCCAGTCCGTACAGCGTTGACTATATCTGCTCTGTCCATACTTTTTCCCACAATCATTAGTGCAATGCTTGCCAGTTGGTCTGCTGGTTCATTTCCCTTCACGACCGCATGACCCGGTGTTTAGATCCAGGTTACGGAGGTTAAGTGCGATTTCCGAATGCTTTCTATCCATTCAGAGCGCATACTGCCTGTTGCTATCTTCTGAAGCATATTCATTGAGTCTGAGACAATTACTACCTGTGTGGCGGTTTGCTCGGATACCCATGCTAAAGCTCTAGAAGCAGCAGCTATTTCCATTGTCATGCTTGACGTGGTTGTCTGGTAAGCGCTGCTGTCCTCATGTATTGTTTTCCCCTTTCTTTGCGCTGTGTATGCCCGTGCTGACCTTGATCCGCGCTTCACGGATCCATCTGTGTAGATGATGGTATCTTCTGGGTCTGAATGCTGATCTATCAGTTCCCTTACTTCTGTGTCTACGGCCGCAGGAATTTAATCCCTGCAGTACCTTCCGAGTGTGATGACAACCTTAGAGATGCCATTCATGTCTACTGGTGTATTCGTCCATTATTTTCCGTGACTGATCACGTCTAGGTCACATACCTGCTGGATTAAGTCCTCAGCCTTTGTCATCCAAAAGCGGCCTCTTTTGAGACGCGTTCCTTTTGTGTCGTGTATAGCTTTGTGCAATGGGTGGTTAACGTCTGCCGATACCCTCATGTAAGCCTTGACCTGTGCTACTTTGTATCTGCTAGTCATAGTCGGCAGACCCAGGACATAACGCATGGCGTTGCAGGAGGTGTCTTTTGTGCAGCCGAGTATGAGTCTCATGGCCTCATTCTGTACTCGGTCCAGTCTTTCTAGCTGGGTTTTGCTGACAGTGATGAGGCCATGACCATAGTCAATGACGCTAAGCACAAGCCCTTGATAGATAAGGAAAAGTAGACGTTGTTCAATATCAGCTGCTGCTAGCACCTTGAGTGCTGTCAAACCTTTCCTGGCTCTAAGTATGACGTTGTCTACGTGGCATTTGTGTGACAAGCATCTGTCAAATGTCATGCCCATGTATTTCATGGTGTCCGTTCTCTCAATGTCCACACCACAGATGCTTACGACTGGCGTTGGTGTACTAACGATGTAGGTATTCAGAGAGAACCATGTTAAGGAGGCTTTGGACGGGTTCACTTGAGCTCTTGATTCCTGGCACCACTCACTAAGTCTGTCTAGTTCGTGTTGTAGTGTGGTTGTAATTTCCTGCCTGTTTTTACCTCGAAACAAGGATATCATCTGCATACGACATTGTTCTGCCTAGGCCTACGCGTTGTGCACTCGTGAGTCCTGCTGTGTACACATTGACGAGCACAGGCGACAATGGCGATCCCTGGGGCAGACCCATTAGGACGCGTTGAGGTTCGGATGCCCATTCACCACATCGAAGCTACACTGTTCTTTCAAATAGCGCTGCTGCCATCCAGTTGACCAAATTTGTTTCCATCTGCATATCCAACAGCAGTCTGATGAGCATGTTGTATGGGACGCTCAGGTTAACTGATGATCGGTTTCCAAGCTAGGGCAGGCTCGGCAGTAGTAAATGCCGCTTTAGATCCATCGTATTTGTGGAATATGGGTTGTGGAATGAGGAGTGAAGATTTTCTGATAGCGGTTTAGGGTGATGTGGAAGATTTGAACTACGGATTGTACGGATCTGCATTTTGGCTTTGCGAATTGGCTCGCGAGTTGAACGTGGGGGGGGGGGGGGGTGTCTGGAAAAGCAGGAGCGGAGCGACATTAGCTTGATTTTATGGTTGGGGGAAACCCTAGCCCCTGTACCGATTTGTTGTTAACGATGTTTCCAGATGTTTCTCTAGACGGCGCACTTGCCTTGAGTGTGTATCGATGGTTTTCGCTATTTCATCATCTTCTTCGTCTTCTGCGCTCGACATCAGTCATGCTAAACACTGAGTCCCGTCTGGGTCACAAATAGGATTGTGCGTTTAAGGTATTTATTTCAGAATACTGCTGTTGCGTGGGTGGTACTCTCTTTCATTCTCAACCATCTGCTCCCTTGGATAACCATCTAGTGTATACCCCGTAGTTATCCTTTTCTTGTCTGTTGTGATTTCCCTATTTCACACCTCCCTGGTAACATCACCATCAGTTCTCGTTATGCCTAGTGGCACATGAGGCTTCAGAGAGGACTTTCCATGCTTTCTTGTCCTGTGCAATCTTCAGTGCAGTTTTCCATGTCAAAGATGCCGCACTCAGGTCACTTTCCATCGTTTGTCTCCATGTTGTTTTTGGGCGCCGCTGTTTTCTCTTTCCTTCTGGTATCCACGTGAGAGCTGTTTTGACGGGTGTATCAGAAGTCATTCTCATAACGTTGCCAAGCCATTTCCATCTTCTCTTGGTTATCATACTGTCTAAAGTTTCTTGGTTTGTGGCTTGAAGTAGTTTAGTATTTAAGATTGTATCTGGCCAGAAAATTTTGATAATTCTACGTAACATCAGTTATATTTCATTTTTAGCGATCAAAACGATATCGTCAGCATATCGCAGGTTGTTAGCAATATGCCTGCCAACGGATATTCCTGGCATATCATATGGATCTAATTATTATTCCACTGTACAAATTGAATAAATTAGGTGATAGTACACATCCCTGTCTAACGCCTAGTTCAATGTTTTGAAAAGTTCCAACCTGGTTGTCAGTCATCATAGCTGCTTCTTGTTGCCAGTATATATTTTATTATTATTCTCAGATGCTTACCATCAACGTTTAGGATTTCCAAAATTCTAATAATTTCTTAATCTTTCACTTTATCAAATGCTTTAGTGTAATCAATAAAGTACAAATACAGATTTCTATTTATGGCGATCATTCTTTCTGAAAGTTTTTTTCAAGATAAAGATGGCGTTGTTTGTGCTTTTACCTTAGACAAAACCACACTGCTCTTCTCTAATTTCTGGTTTAAATTTATACCTTATTCTTCTCATTAATATTTTCATTACATGACTCACTAAACTAATTGTTTGATGTTCTCCACATTCCACTGCACTAGATGTTTTTTGTAAAGGTTTCAAAAAGAGATTTCAAAAGGTCATCAGGTATATGTCCACTGCTATAAATATCATTGATTAATTTTGTCAAAACTTCTAAACCCAGTTCATCAGCAACTTTTAATTCTTGAATCTCAATGTTATCTGACCCTGGAGATCTACATTTTTTCATGTGGTTTATAGCATTTTCTACTTCTGTCTTCTGTATTGGCGGTCCTCCCCAATACTCATGACTCTCCGTGTCTGGTCTGCTGTTATTGTCTTATAGCTCTCTTATATACTCTGCTTATCTTTCAATTACCTTCTCTTTGTTCATTAATATTTCACCTTTTTTTGTTTTCAAACAACTACTTGCTGTATATTTTCTAAAACCTGATAGTTCTTGTATTCTTTTATACACATCTTGTGTGTTCTTAAAACAGACCATACTAATTTAGCTACCACGCAACACCCACATATACATCAAAGTGATATAAAGTTTTACAGTTGAAGGCTAAGTTTAAAACTATTATATAACAATTAAACAATAAAGGCCGAACACAGAGATTATCAAACAATAAATACATGTTTAATAAACCAATAACCAACGATGCCAGCATCAAGAGCATACAACATGAAAATCGAAACAACAAGAGGCAGGGGAAGACCAAGAAGAATATGGATTGAAGGAGTCACGGACAACTTGAGACTTCATAACATCACGGCATAATGAAGCGACTGAGCGTGCCCTGGCTCGGTTGCCGATCATCTGATAGACTGCGACGCCTAGCGGCACAAGCAGATTTTGACAAAAGAAGAAGAAGAATAAACCAATAGTCATGAATCAGAAAAAAATACTGAATCTTTTGTGTGTGTGTGTGTGACCCGGATGTGTAATGAATCACAAACTGATATTTCTTTCTGATAAGCAGCTGGGTCTCACAGCTAAAGTACACAAACAAACATCCAACCATTAGTGATGGGTACTTGCGTGCACAACAGAAACATCTATGTGCACAAGGAACTCCACTGTGTGGCGCTAATTAAGGGGTTAATAAAATATTCAGGGAAAGCAACCATTTATAACATCATGTGGGTTTTGGGCTCCATTTTGGAGAATGAAATTTGAGAATAAAATTTTACCCACTGTTTCCTTTTACAAGCATGCCATAGGAGACAACTAATTACGGGTGTTTCCTTAAAAGTTGGAGTGCATCTTCCTGAGAGGCAAGCAAGCAATAATCAGTATACAAATAAACCGGATCTGAAAAATGGATGTGCATGCAAACTCAAGTTCTGGATAAAAATCAAATTACAGTAGTGGATGAACAACCAGAACTTTTCACCAGAATTTACAGCCGTTGAATGCTAAGAAAAAGAATAATAAACTGTGTATATGTCAGGATACATATTTGGCTTTTGGTATTGAACCACAGGGCTGTTTCAGCTGGTGAGATGGTCATGGGTGTAAATGCTCATTAAGTCAAGTTAAAAAAAATTGACCTCCAAGGTTGACCCATCCTAAATATGGGTACCAGGATATGCTCTGAGAAGTAACAGTAGCCAGGGTGATATTCACCACATCACCCACTGAGTGCCAGTTTGGTCTGTAAAATTTGGGTTCAGTATCATAGGTATACCTCCCAGGTCAACCCAGCCTTGAGTGGGTACCAGGTGCAGTCCTGGGAAGTAAAGGCAGCTGGTGTGGTGCTGACCACATCACCCATAAAGTGCTGATTGGTCTATTAAATACAAGTTTAACCATATAAGCCCAATTTGCTTAAAGGCGTGAAAAAGGGTCTAATACTTTACTTACTTTTATCGCATGCATATGGAGTGGTATTGACTACATCACCCACTGTGGGCCGACTGGGCTATAAAAACTAGAGCCTAGCCTTATATGCCCAATGCGTCACTGACAACTAAAGGGACCTTTTCTTTACTTACAATACGCACAACATGTTTCAAGGCATGTAATGGAGTAATTTACTAGTTTTTTTAATTTTATTTACCACAGGACAGCAAAATTTAGATAATTAAACCAAAAGTGGATGAAACCCCACTGAAAGCCCATGAGATAAGAGGGATCACAGCATTCAAAGAGTCCACTGTAATGAACAAAACAACAATGTCTTTCTGCTAAACAGACAATTCTTGAAGGGTATGTTACAAATAAAAAAAAGGAAAAAAGAGGGGTGGGAGGAGAGGAAGATATAAGTCTAGCTTTTTATACCAAACACTTCTCGAAGGTGTGGGAAAGGGTCCTTTACTTACTTTATTTATATAAAATAGGCTCTCTTGCCCTGCCCACAAAAATAAACATGAAAGTAAAGTATCAAAAATACTCAGATTAATCGGGTGGGCTACGGTAATTTCCCAGAAATTTTAATGACTGCAAGAAAAGACTTAACTAAAAGGAAATTAGGAATATCTTCTTCTTCTCTTCCTCCAGTTACTTCCCTAAATTGTTTGGAGGGAGATGTATGGATCATTCTGTGTGCTCTTTGCAATGTGTTGCGTAAGTTGATAATTAGGATTAAAATTTGTTTTGTTTTTTAAATTACTGAGAACAGGACTGAGGTGAAACTGTCAAAAGAGTTCTTTTTCTTCTCTCATTCTTAGCGTTCATTGGCTGTGAACTAGCGGAGAGTTCTGGTTGTTAATCCACTTCTGGACTTTCGTCCTATTTCAAATCTTGAGTTTTGGGTGCACATCCATATTTCAGATCTGGTTATCTATATGCAGATTGTTGGTTCCTTGTCTTTCAGGCAGAAGACAACACCCATAATTTGTTGCCTTCAATGCCATGCTTTTTAGGGGAATAGTGAGTCTATTTTATATTCTCCTCAAAATGGGGCCTCACAGCCCATAAGGGGTTGAACACTAGTTTTCAGATTAACCTGATGACGATAACGGTGTCCTACAGTGTCACATTTTTCAATTATACAACTGTCAGGCTGTCTGCAAAGTTGCATTTTAAGTTGCAAATGTCATGTCGTCTGACAACAAGCATGTTGTACACCAGAACCTGTATAACTGTACAGACACCAGGTGGACATAATAATACCATTTCTATTAAATCAGGATATAAAACAATTATTTTTATCATTTACATTACATAAAAGAAAACTAAATATAATTCAATTAATATATATATTTTTCATGAGATATATTTCCACTTGAGAAAAAAACAACAACAGTAGTAACAATGTGTTACTTGAGAAGAAATAACAACAGAAGTAACAATGTGTTTCTTATTTGTTCAGACATGTGTCCCAGACATCACAAATGCATTATGAAACTATTGGCTGATAGAAGATATGATGTTAGATGAAATAACTCCAGACAGGTGGGTCTCTGTGGTGAAATTTTCACAGCTGTTTGCCTTATACTCTGAAGGTCATGGGTTTGTTTCTTGGCTGTATAATTATGTTCCTGCGTGCATTTTTTACGATGTTCCCTGGGGAATCATCTGAACTAGGGAGGTCGTGCTTTGTGTGATGCTCTCGGTAGGTGACTAGCTGTTCAGCAGGTCAAGACTGAGCCATATAGAATAAAATCCATTGCAAAGCTGATCCAATCACCTTTAACCTTTACCATGTGTAAGGTTGTGTGAACTTGAAGTTAAGTGTGGTTTTGGCAAGAGAGAGATGAGAGGAGGGGTACCATGTGTCTACAACCAGCATGGGGACAGTCAGCATCTACACCTTAAGACACTTGCTGCGGGGGAGATGGAGCATCTATACCTATGGGTTTGCCTGGTATGCTATGATGCTAATTTCTTGACTACTTCGCCATGGAGACTCCTTGAACAACGTTATGTATCAGTTCCTGTGCTGACACCTCTCAATCCCATGACAAGACAAAACATTGTCAAGAATATTTTTGCAATGTCTTTCTCTTTGTTGTTTTTTCCACAGATCTTTACAGTAGTCATAACATGCCCCAGTGTCCTTCTCAAAACAAGGATGATTGTCCTTTTTTTTCTTTCTTTTTTGATGTTTGTGATTAGCTCTTTCAGTCCCAAGGAAGGCATCATACATTTATAGGTTCTTAGCTAGAGGCCCAGTGAACATAAGATGGGTCGATTTTAGGTCTCTTTTGACTAACCCTTGGGCCGCTGATGCTGAACCCTCTGGGACTCAAAGAGTTAAGTTCTTTTCGAGGCCTCACCTCTTTCAAAACATCTTTGTTGTTGTCCAAGTAAGTTGAAGGCCTTAAGAAATTATTTGGTGTGTTTTTTAATTATCCAGGATTCACAGCCATATGTTAAAACTGGATCTATATAGCATGCAATAACTTTTTCCTAACCTCCAAAGATATGGGTTTACTGCACAAGATGTTCTTTTAACTCTTTCAGTGCCAAAGAACATATCATACTTTCACGGGTTCCTATTTAGAAGCCTAATGAATGCAAGATGCACTAATATTATGTCTCTCTTTACTACCACTTAGGCCTCTGAGGCTAAACCCCAGGGACTGAAAATATGACAACTGACCCCTTATAATGTTTGTGTAAAGTTGCTTGTGTGTCTCATCCTCATTAAAAGATTAGGATTACTTATTTGCCTTCTGTTGATTCCAGGGAGGCCCCAGTAAGTGCATAATAATTATAATAATAATGTGCTGAATGAAAAATGAATACAATAGCATATTAAAAATAATATGAAATATATAAACAAATATCTCAAGAGAACTTCTATACATGATTGTGGGGAAAAAAGTAAGGCAGGGGGGTGGGGTAAGCCCATCTCTCCACTTACAGTTTTTGGTAGGATACTCAAGCGGCTTTATTCTCCAGACTTTGATGCCCATGCATTTACATTCTGCAAGAATTTCTTGGAAAAAAATGTGTAATGTTTAGCAAGCACTTTTTTTTTTGTAATTTACAAAGCAGGACACTCTTGGCAGTATTTTGTGTGTGCTCTACTTGTATGCAGTTGTTATAGATTTCTCAAAACAAAAGACATTTCTTTGCTTGCTGTGACGAGTGTTTGAAATATCTCACTGGGCCCTGTACAAAAAAAAAAAAAAAAGGATTAACGAAGCAAATATAAATAGCAACATCTAACAGTGTACTGAATTTTTTTTATCATATCAGAACTATCACTGCTGCAAGTCAATTATTTTAGCCACAATAAATAAAATACCACTCTTAAAATTATACTTATACTGAGAGCAAGAGGTGGACAGGGAATTTAGGACAATGATAGAAGGGAAGGATCACACCAAGAGACTGATGAACAGCAGTCTGAGAGAGTGTTATAACTAAACAAGACAAAGAGTATGCTAGAGATCCAATGCAGTCAACCTTTATTCTGGAGATGGCACATGAGTGATTTCTGATAAACAGAAAAGTCAAACTGATCTGAAACAATCTTAGTAAGTGAGTAAAGATCATTTTGAGTGAAGATATTTTTTTCACGCCAGAGCTACGATTTGAGGAAAATGATGCTTGACTCGTATTTAAAAAGACCAATCAGCACTTGATGAGTGATCAGGTCAACATCATGTCAACTGTCTTCACACTCCAGGACATGTCTCTGTACACATTTTTCCTTGTGTGGGTACAGGTGGAGACAGGCATGCTCCATGTAGAGTGGCAAGCATCGCTTCGGAGGTTCCGAGTAGTTAGAATCCTTTGAATATTTTCTCTAAGTTATGCCTGTGTGTTGGGAAAGAGCAGGCAGATAGATAGTCTGGCCAGTTCTGTACCACTTAGTGGTGAAGAGATGTATGACAAGCTAGATGCCGTGAGGGCCCTTTGGAAGCAAGTGAACAGTGCGGAGTCACAAACAGATCATTATGGTCTGAGGAGAATGGCGCTGCGAGGAGTTACCAGGAAATATGGCAGACGCTCAGTACTCAAGAGAAATGTGAGATAGATATACAGTCAGAGGGTTACTGGTGCCATCAGAACTGAAACTCTTCGCTTGCTGCTGAAGATAGGGAAGGAGTGCTTTTGAAAGTGTTCCGAGCGCTGCGATGTCAATTCCTCATTCAACATTCCTGTGTGGGTTCTGGGGCTCCCTTTCTGAGAACAAAGAAGAGACCCACTATCCCCCCCCCCCCCCCCCCCAACAAGCATGTCACAGGAGGTGACAAATGGGGGGATTTCCTTCAAAGTCGGAGTGCATCTGCCTAAGAGGCAAGAAACCATCAGTTTGCATACACATAAACCAGACCTGTAGAATGCATGTGCATGCAAAACATGTTGTAAGAGGTGTCTTCAGCATCAGCTGGCCCTATTTTGTTGTTGACTGCTCTTAAAATAGGCCGCTGGCTCAGTAGGCTTTCATTTACAGCTAGGCTGCAATATTTGAACTTTTGGACCTACTACATACAATTTAAGTAAAATCTTCATTAGTTGCCTTTAAAAACATCTTTGTTAAAGGGCAAGTGCGTCCTCCCCCCCCCCTCCCAACAGGGTGCCAGGACCCACATGGGAAGCATGGGCAAGACGAGCACTATTTTTGCAACAGAAGATGAGACAGAATTTAAAAAAAAAAAAGAAAAGACATGCATAAAGCAGGCAGTATTTTGAAACTTTTGACATCTCGTTTTGTCTCTTAATGAATAACTAATGATCTTTTATACTTCAGTGGTGGACACTTACAATTCTATAACTTCTCTGCTGGGCCAGAACAGGGAATTTGTAGGACGCATCTGAATCAGTCAACGGGCTTGTATCAAAAACAGTGACAGTAAGTAAGTAAAGGACCAAACTTCTGGTTCAACATGGCATATAGGCAGGCTTACTATTTTTAATAATGGCAAGTATTATTTTCTTCTGCCTATGGTTAATCAAGGCCTTTTCCACTTTTGTGGACTAACAGTATGCATGATATGAGCTGCACATTTAAACTGATATATTTTTTCAATTGTGCCCAATGTGGTTTGTACTGTGAACAACAGATTCAGAAAATGGCCAGTGGCCTGTTGTCACCTTATGCGATTAAGATAGCTACTGAGGAAAGCAGAATAGACATACAATCAGGCTGTTGGTGGTACCATCAGAACTGGGACTCTGTGATGGCTGCTGAAGATGGGGACAGAGCACTAAATGTCCTGAGTACTATGATGTTGGTTCTTAAATGAACTCAGAAGACGGCCATACTTCATTATGCCCACTGTTTAAGGTTTAATTAATGGTGGCAAATTAAAGTGAAATCAGTTTCATTCAAAAGAACAATTTATCACCACAATAACTTGTTAACACATACAAGTAACAAAATTAACATGATTAAGTATATGAAAGGTATCTAGGCCTATAATGGAAGAAAAGAAGAAGAACAGTGTAACTTACAGTGAAACGAACAAATTTCAGAGGGTTACAAACTGGGCATGCAGGCCTGTCTTACATTCAGCCCTTTAAACATTCACCTTTCACAAAGCAGTTGTATTTTATCAATAAAGCATGTTATGATCGCATGACATGAATACCAAGAAAAAACACAAAAGCATGTGGATGTTGTAAGAGTTGACTAATGAAGGTTAGAGTATGATTAACCTAAATGAAAGGTGGGCACAGAACCAATTCTGAATTACATACAAAGACAGATTCACATAGAGAGAAAGCTTTGAGACACCATTCCATATAAGGCATACATGAAAAGAGGAGATGGATGAGGATCATGAGGTAGGCCAAGAAAAAGATAATAAGATAACATCAGAGAAACTTTACAACAGTAAGATGCATCTATAGCCAAGGCGGCTAGAAGAGCAAAAAAGCAGAACCTTAAATCACCCTCGACACCCGAAGCGGTAAAAGAGGAAGCAAAGAAAACAAAAAGGAATGAAAAACTCATAAATCTGGTATACTTTAGCAAGGGACACTCACAAGTCTATAACCTCTCTGCTGAACATGGTTGGATCAGCCAGGGACATGGGGTGGGCCATGACTGGGAATTTGTAGGAAGCATCTGAATCAGTTATCTGGCTTACGCTGTTTGCAGTTTTTGACAGCTTTTTCTTTGCCAGATTCCTGAAATGAAAGCACAGAATTATAGTAACCCAGATATCCCACATTTCAAGTTTCCAACTGTGTGAAATAAGCAATTCTAATTCTTCTTCTTCATGTTCATCACTGTAAACTTAGTGGAAAGTTGTAGTGGTTCACCCACTTCTGGACCTAACACTTGTTCCAGAATTTAAGTTTTGTGTGCACAGCCATTTTACACATCTGGCTGACTGTTGGTTCCTTGCCTCTCTTATCTACTTCTCGTTTTTTTTTATATACTTCTTTTTTTTTTTTTTTGGATGACATTTTTTGTTATTTGAAGCCCTACTCTGGCTCTTGCCAGGGGCCGCAATATAGCCCGGACATAAATATGGCCTAATGGCTGAACGCAGTTTCTGGGACTTCTTCAGGGTGATCCTCAACCACAATGTGGCACATTGTGTCATCGGGTGTTTATCGCTTGTGTCATGATTTGGGGGGATAGAAAGTCAGTCAGTCAGTCCTCGCCTCTCAGGCAGATGCACCTCTAGTCAACTTCTATGACATGTTTTTTAAGGGGATAGTGGATCTATTACCCCCCCCCCCCCCCCCCCCCACTATAACCCCCCATAATGAGGCCCAGGAATCTACAAAATGGAAATAAGCAATAATTATGTACTTTAGCTGTACATTATGCATACTATGATGTTTAAACAATCAAAATATTCAACTGTTCTCTCTGTGCCTGACTCCTGAAACAAATGCTCAGATTTATAGTAAACCAAGGTTTGTTTCACGTGAAGTTTCATACATTGTGAAATAAACTGTTTACATTAGGTGTACAATACTGCACAAAGTAAAAACCCAGAAAGTTTGTTAAGTAAAAACCTAGACAGTTTGTTACCTTGCCATCTTGTTTACTGATCTACCTGGTGCTCTACACTTCTCTCCTCTTCTGGTGTAAGCCCTGAGTAATATGGTGGCACAAGGCATTCTCTATACGTGGTCAAACCATATTATTTTATTTTGTTTTACGTAAATCCTTCTTCTTCTTCTTCTTTCTTTTGCTTGAGAAAGATTATCTATATCTGCAATGTTGTCTCTAGTATAAACTTCAATGTCTTTTGTAATTCCCTCAGCGACCCGTAAAACTTGACTTGCACCAATGTTTCTCTTGGCCAAAAGTTTTGCCTTGATATGTTGTACTTGGGGCAGTCTTGGAGGACATGATTTGTTGTCTCAGGTGCCAGTCCACATATGCACATGGCGGATTTGTCGATTAAAAATGTTGAGTTATTCGTTCTTTCTAAAAAAAAAAATAATGTGCTGTTATTGATAAAAAAAAAAGAAATGTACACTTACTTCATATAGGCAACTACTCCAAACACACCAAGGGTTGTCATCAGCAATCCTCCAACACCAACACAAACACCCACCACTAATTTGACATTGCTTTCCTCTGTCAAGGGAATCACAGTGAGTTAGAAGCTAGGTTATAAATAGAATACATTTAACATCTATCTGCTAAAAGGGAGGCATCCTTAATGTACTTATACACATGATAAGAATGCTTAAAGCAAAACATTTACTTAATGTTCATGCCCCTCCATCTATCTGATGTTTAAACCAGCACATCTATCAGATATTTAGGCCACCATGTCAATCTGTTGTTTAAGCCACCATATCAAATTGATGGTCAGGCCACTCTAACTATCTAATGTTTAAGCCACCACACCTATCTAAACTTTAAACCAACCCATCTATCTGATATTAAACACTCCCCCCCCTTCCCATCTATCTGATGTTATTCACCCCCCCCCCCCCCACCCCATCTAGCTAATGTTTTATCCACCCGTCCCACTCCCCACCTTCTAGCTAATGTTTAATCCCCACTCCCTGCCCCATTTATCTGATGTTTAAACCCCCACCCCGCATCTAGCTAATGTTTAAACCCCCACCCTGCATCTAGCTAATGTTTAATCCATCCCCCCCCCCATTCTGTCTAATGTTTGTGCGGCCCATCTAGCTAATGTTTAAGCCACCTTATCTATCCAAAGTTTAAGTCACCCCATCGATCTAATGTTTAAATCACCCTATTTAACTTGATGGTTTTATTTTAGGACAAGTACAGAAATTTAAGTATCTGGGCACATGGATAACATTAGATGGAAGATGCATAACTGAGATAAGAAATAGAATAGGACAGGCAAAAACTGCATTTTATAAAATGAAAAACATCTTGTGCAATATATCCTTGTAATTGAGAGTTAGAAAAAGAATTCTTGCTTGCTACATACATCCAGTTTTAACATATGGATGTGAATCCTGGGCAATCAGTAGGCAGGCCAAACAATTTCTGGAGGCCTCTGAGATGTGGTTTTACAGAAGAATGCTTAGAATATCTTGGACAGCCAAAAAGAGCAACCAAGAGGTTTTGAAAGAGGCGGGAGTCTGAAAACAACTTATCACAGACATCAGAAGGAGACAGTCATCATTTTTTGGCCATGTTATGAGAAGAGGGAAAATAGAACATGTTGTGACCACTAGAAAGATATGTGGAAGGAGAGATAGAGGAAGACAACGAGAGAAGATGCTTGACAGTCTCGTTGCATGGCATGGAGGTGTGTCGGCACACGAACTGATGCATGCTGCAGGAGATCGCAGATTATGGAGAGGCATGATCGCCCACGCCAGTCGGCAAAGCACCTGATGATGATGATGATTTAACTGATATTCAAACCCACACCTATCTAATGTTTAAGCCACCTCATCTACCTGTAGCTTTAAGTCCTAAAAGCAACAACATGAGAAAGATCAAAAATAGCAATATCTGGAAACAAAGTTGGATGCAACCAGTGCTAAACTACACCACAAGACAACATATTAGATGATTCAGACATGTGGCAAGATATAGTGTTTCACAGAGAGCAATGTCAGACACAACAGAGGCAGAAGTAGAGGTTGCCCCTGAAAGTGATGGGTACAAGGCATATCTGAGATTGTGAATACCAGCATCCACGCAGCATACACCAAGGCTCCCTCCAGTTGCCTCTTCACAACATGACACTGAAAGACAGAACAGAACCTAGAGGAGGAGGCATAGAAGAAGAAATCTTATGTTAAGGCTGCGCTATAAAATTGTACTTATCCACACATTAGATGTTAAAGAGGGTAGCATGTTAAAGAGGGTATCATGTTAAAGAGGGTAATTGGGATCTACCTTGTTAGCCTACCATCCAGAGTAGAATTTTTAATCTCTCAATGGTATAGTAAACCTTTAGGTAGCAGCTCTGAGGGGACAAACTTAATCAAACACTACATAACGCTGAAGCCATCCTATCAGTCTGATGCAAAAACTATTTTTATGGTAAAATAATACCATCACCATTTCAACAAAACATTTGTATTTTATCTGGCAACAAAAAAAAAATGTTACGTGGTAAACAACCCACCAGCGGCTTCTCGCTGCTCACATGCAGACCCAAATGTCCCTGATGTACACGTACAGAAATGTTTGCCCATATCATTTGTTGAACATGTTCCTGCGCCACAATAGACAGGCTCAAAAGCACATTTGCCTGGAAACATAAAGAAAACATTAACTCTTTTAATTAAAAACAGACTCCAACCGGGAGCCTGGCCGGTATCAGTAGTATCAAAGTTTCACTCACAGTGTTAGTGAATCTGTCTGAAATGCAAGTAACCAAAATCTGCACACAAATATGCCAGATTGGTAGAATTGATGTCAATGTGATGTTCTTTTTTGGAACATGGCCAGTCCCCAGAAGTGGATAAACAACAAAAATCTTGGTTTACTATAAATCTGAGCATTTGTTTCAGGAGTCAGACATAGAGAGAACACTGTGATTAGTTATCAGAAAGGATTATCATCACAGCACTCAGGACAGACCCATAGGTGCTCCGATCTCCTCCTCAAAAGCTCCACAAGTGTAAAACGGCCGATGACGCCTGTTCTGTATTGGTTAATGAAACGTCTTGTCCTCTTAGTGAAATGTTTATTTCTTGCAACTCCAGGCTGCATTCCCATGTCCATCAGTCTAGACAGAGATATGGAATAATTGATAACATCACTTCTGTCCAGTACTGGGCCAGCCATAGCAACCACAGTGTTCGCAAGATAATCTACACGCTCGTTCACTTGAATACCCGCATGACCTGGCACAAAGATGAAGGTTAGGGCAGCTATTCGTGAAGTGCTTAGTGTTGCAATCCATTCTTGCCTGATAAATCCAGCTTGGATTTTTTTAAGCATGTTCATCGAGTCACTAAGAATGCATACAAAATTAGGGCTGTACCGAATAGTGACCACTATTGCTAATGCCCTTGTTACAACTATTCGTTTGAATACGAATAGTGAATCATCATCATCATGTGCTATCCGGCTGGCATGGTACGATTATGCCTACCACAATCTGCGTATACAATTATTGTTTAATTCCCTTATGTAAGTTCCAGGGCCTCATTATTAGAAAGGGGGATAATAGATCCACTGTCTCTGCAAGAAGCATGTCATAGACGTTGACTAATTTGGGGTGCATCTGCCTGAGAGGCCAGGAACCAACAGTCTGCTAACAGATACAGAGAGTCAAAATGATTTTATTTAGCAAGGCGAAACATCAAAAACAAAAATAAAAAGTATCAATGCTGAACACATGCCGTCCTTACAGTGGACCAGCCACTTGGCGAGCTCAGAAACCTGATGCCGGGCGGCCAACAAAGAAATATCAAACAACAGAACACAATCATTTGCCGTTTCGATGAAAAGGAAAAGTATGTGCTGTTCAGAGACCAAAAACAGTTGAACCTTTTTAATGAGCACTATCAACACATTACTTCATGGAATCATTGAAGAGTTCACTCCACTCCAAAGAAATCAAGTCGAAACCTGAAGGTTTAACTCCCCTGCAACAAAAATAACCCTTTTCACAGCCAGTAAAACAGGGCAAATTCTTGATGTTCCAATTTTCCACTCCTCTGTGATCGGTTGTGAAAAGTGCACTATTCGTATTTTTGGTTTGCAACTATTCGGCCGATATCTGCATAGTTTTGGGTCCACTATTCGGCATCGATTGCGCATACGAAGCACTTTTCGGTACAGCAATACTTGTAGAACTTTTAAAAACCAAATGCTAATGGTGGTTGGATGGGAAGGATGTAGTTTTATACTTTAATGGTCTCAAAAATGATTGTGTCCATAATGTACACCTAAAGGGATATACCTATGATCAAATTTTTATGGAAGTTATAATCAGGGCACTCATTATTAGACAGGGGGATAAGTACTACCCTAGTCCACCCTCTCTGCAAGAAGCATGTCACAGAGCTTCGATAATTTGGGGTTTATCTGGCTGAGAGGCGAGGAACCACTAGTCTGGCTTTTATATAAACCAGTAATTGATTTTAATTAGCAGCATATCCTTTAAAAGACATTGCAGAACCAACCCCACGATTTCTGAACACAAGATTTTAACTAGACAATACAGCCATGTTGGTAGCAGATTTCTGATAGCAGGCTGAATGGTCAAATCTATAGTTTCCAATACTAAGCCTTAATTCGGTTTCATGAGCATCTTTTATATGTGCATGTTCAGAACCAAAAGAGCATTCAAGTTTTACAGCACTATGAACACATATGATAGGACATTTTACATGCAGTAGTTTGCCACTGCTTTCTGTAACCTGAAGGTTACAACTACCAGTGTCAATTCAAAACTACCCTTTTCTGGAGCCAGCCAAATCAGCACAATGGGACATGATCCAATGTCTGACTTCTTCCTGGCAAAACAGGAAAATGAATGAATATGGTGTTTTAAAATTTGCATCTAGGACAATGATATCTGCACCTGTTGACATATAATGGCAAAACAGGACAGCAAATGAGTTACTTGTGATAACATAATGACAGGAGTTTTTACAATCAAGGAATATATGGTTGGATAATGGAAAACATGACAATGAATGAATCTTGTATCATATCCAAGCAAAAAAGATCCATGAATGAATATCTGTGACATGTAATAGCAAAAAAGGACAATGAAGGAATATATCAGTGACATAATAGTGACTCAAAACAGGGCCGTGAATTAGTATCCTGTTTTAGAAGGCACAAAGCTTCGACAATGAATGAATATTTGTAGACTTGATGGTTTGCACACTAGCATGGCTTTGAATGAATAAACCTGTGAATTTCATAAATTACGTGCATAGGGCAATGAATGAAATCATTACAGAAAATGGCACAACAGGACAATGAATGGGTTTTTATGACATTTAACTAGCAAAAAAGGACAATGAAGTAGCTTTCTGATGACTTAGTATCAAAAACAGGGCAATGAATTAATTCCAATGACTAATGGCAAAAATTCGACAAAAATGAATATTTATATGACATTGCAGAACCAACCCCAGCATTCAAGTTTTGCTGTTGTGATTTTAAATGGTAAAATACATGCAGTAGTTTGCCATGCTCTGTGATGTTAAATTACATACCAGGTCAATTCACTAATATCTGTGACATAAAAAATCAGCTACAATGGGACATGAAGAATATGTGTGACATAAAATGGCAAAACAGGACAATGAATGAATATCTGTGACTATAATGGCAAAACAGGACAATGAATGAATATTTGTGACATAAAATGGCAAAACAGGACAATGAATGAATATCTGTGACATAAATTGGCAAAATAAATGGCAGGCATGATGTTAACTACCACGGTCCCAAGAGCTGAGTGGTCTATAAAAATGTCAGCCTAGCATCAAAAGATACAAATTCAAAAAACAGCATAAAAAGTATCCTTTACTTCACATTACTTACAAAAAATGATGTAAGAACTCAACAAATAAACACCAATGCTCACCATCACACAGATTTACACTATCTGCCCCAGTCTCTTTTGTACTCTGTCCCTCAGGGCAGGCTATGCAGGTTTTACTGATAGGGAATGTAGAGTAGCTTCCCTTGGCACAAGGTTCACAACTATTGTCTCCAACAAACTGTCCAGGTTTGCAGTATTCTGCAAATACATTTAATTGGAAATCATGATTTTTCATACACAAAACTGTATGTTCTTCTTCTTTGTCCTCACTAGCTATAAACTCCAGCAGGAAGTCCTGGTTGTTCATCCACTTTGAGAGATTGGCCACATTTCAGGACACAAATGTCACATGCACATCCACTCTATAGATCTGTCATATCTTTGTGCAAATTGTGGTTTCCCTTCCTCTAGGGCACATGCACTCCAACTTTTTAGCGAAACTATGATCCTGTCTACATTGACCAGGCCCCGAACTGGAACCTGTTTCTAAGATCACCATGAAGAGGTAGAGAGGTGAAGAAATAAGAGAAATGTCTTGGCAACCACTGGTAACAACAGTTATAAGACAAAGATGGTGCTATTTTGGATGCATATTGAGAAAAAAAATGAGCACAGAATCACCAGACAGGCACAAAAATCGGGAAATACATGAACTGAAGTAACTAGGACACACAAAAGAAATCCTAAAATTAACGCTTATGAGAGAGGCCAAAGGTGCTGGACTGGATCTCAACCATGATACAAGCTGATTACAAAGGACAGACTGGAATGGAGGAACAGACTGCAAGCCCTATGTGTCATATAATGGCCCAACAAGACAATAAATAAAAGGGGCTGCATGGTCTTGAAGCATGACGTCTGCCTCAAGAGCTGGAGGTCCTGGGTTCAGGCCCTGGTGAAGGCTTCGATTTTTTTCACACAGACTTCTAGTAATTTACCCTGGTCTCTGGGTAGTAAGATTGGATGCCCGTGTGTACTGCTGCACACGTACAAAAATCCCTTAGCAACTGGAAATCAAAATCAGTAGCCTAACGGTGCTTCCGGGCCAAATTTGAAGTTAAAATTTACTCAAAGTATTTCAGGATCCTCACTGGTGCTACAGAGTTTGTGCACTGTGCTGAGATTCTTCAGACTTAGGCTTGAGTCAGAATTAAAACGAAACACTTACGGGTTACTAACCCTTGTGCCTTGATGCTGATCCATTGTCTAAATCTAAACCTAAACTAATAAATGAATGAGTGAATGAAACATGGTGAGGTGTCGGCAGGTCTTGATCAGCATGAGTTACAAATCCACCCAAAGTATTTCAGGATCCTCGCTGGTGCTACAGAGTTTGTGCACTGTGCTGAGATTCTTCAGACTTAGGCTTGAGTCAGAATTAGATCGAAACACTTATGGGTTACTTACCCTTGAGCCATGATGCTGCTAAATTTAAACCTAAACTAATAAATGAACGAGTGAATGAATGGTGACATGGTGGCAGGTCTTGATCAGTACGAGCCCTGGTCCTCGATCACCATCAAATGTGGTTTCATCTATTCTGTGTCCCTTCATTTCTGCTGAATGCTATTACCAAGAGAGATAACTGAACTATTATTTATTTCTGAGGTCCTTCAGTAGCAAACACGTGTCACTTCATAAGTGACGAAAATAGGGGTGACTGCAAGTCAGATCGTAAAAATCATCTTCTTTGCATTCACCAGCCGCAAACTCCAGCAGAAAGTTCTGGGCTTTGTTCTTGATCCAGAACTTGAGTTTTACAGATTTAGCTTAAATGTATGCAGACTGCTGGTTCTTTGCCTCTCAGGCAGATGTACAATAAAGGATATAAACTTTAAACTTTAAAGCTTCCTAGTCACTTTATGTTCTGTGAATTCATTTGTTACTTTAACTCGTTCTGTCCTTTAAGTTTTTATCTGAACTAATCAACTGTTGGGTCAAAGAATTTACAATAACACTGTTGGACAGAAAGAGGTAAAACTTTCAATCCCAAACAGTTATTTCAACTCATTAAAAATTCAAGGAACTGAGCTTAACCAAAAAAAAAATACGTAGGTTTGAAAACAGATCAAAAGAGACATTACGGAAAAGAAATGGTTTATCTTGGAACAACTGAGCAATAAAAAATAAACTGGAGAAACCTTCAGTGAATGATACTACTAAATATTCTCCACTGTAAGTCTGTGCTGGTTTAAAATTGAAACAACTTACGAGGGTTGCCATCGCTGTCAATCACACACATCTCACCACAGTCTACAACAGGTGTTGGCACCAGAGTCAGTTGATATGTTGTCTGTTTAGAGAAAATTAAGGTAGTTACAGATTCTTAATTTTTTTTTTTTTAAACAGCCTCATCATTTAAATATTGGTAGAAACATAGGTTATTTCTGTGTGAACAGCCTCATCATTTAAATATTGGTAGAAACATAGGGTATTTCTGTGTGAACAGCCTCATCATTTAAATATTGGTAGAAACATAGGTTATTTCTGTGTGAACAGCCTCATCATTTAAATATTGGTAGAAACATAGGTTATTTCTGTGTGAACAGCCTCATCATTTAAATATTGGTAGAAACATAGGTTATTTCTGTGTGAACAGCCTCATCATTTAAATATTGGTAGAAACATAGGGTATTTCTGTGTGAACAGCCTCATCATTTAAATATTTGGGTAGAAACATGGGTTATTTTCTGTGTGAACAGCCTCATCATTTAAATATTGGTAGAAACATAGGTTATTTCTGTGTGAACAGCCTCATCATTTAAATATTGGTAGAAACATAGGTTATTTTCTGTGTGAACAGCCTCATCATTTAAATATTGGTAGAAACATAGGTTATTTCTGTGTGAACAGCCTCATCATTTAAATATTGGTAGAAACATAGGTTATTTCTGTGTGAACAGCCTCATCATTTAAATATTGGTAGAAACATAGGTTATTTCTGTGTGAACAGCCTCATCATTTAAATATTGGTAGAAACATAGGGTATTTCTGTGTGAACAGCCTCATCATTTAAATATTGGTAGAAACATAGGTTATTTCTGTGTGAACAGCCTCATCATTTAAATATTGGTAGAAACATAGGGTATTTCTGTGTGAACACAGCCTCATCATTTAAATATTGGTAGAAACATAGGTTATTTCTGTGTGAACAGCCTCATCATTTAAATATTGGTAGAAACATAGGGTATTTCTGTGTGAACAGCCTCATCATTTAAATATTGGTAGAAACATAGGTTATTTCTGTGTGAACAGCCTCATCATTTAAATATTGGTAGGAACATAGGGTATTTCTGTGTGAACAGCCTCATCATTTAAATATTGGTAGAAACATAGGGTATTTCTGTGTGACTCTGTAGCTCTGAGGTTAGTGATTGTACTTCAGATTTCTTGTGTACCAGGGTTTAGAAAAAAAAAAGATAGTTCCTATGGTTTGTAGACAATGATACGAGAGTTACAGCATGGAAGTGATTGGGGCATAAACAACATAATATTCCCAAAACAGTAGTAGAAATGCAAAATAGAGAGAATTAAATGGTATGATAGAATTACTAATGTAGAATTTTGGGAGAGAACTAAACAGGCTCCAGTGGACCAAGAGGTGAGGAAAAGACGCTGGCGTTGGATAGGGCACACACTGAGAAAACAGGAGGACAGCATAACTAGAATGTCTTTGCATTGGAACCCACAGGGGCATAGGAATAAAGGAAGGCCAAAAAACACATGGAGAAGAGAGCTGGAGAATGAAGTTAAAAAGATGGGGAGAGCTCCATGCAATGGCTAAGGATAGAACGACTTGGCGTGAGTTGGTTGAGGGCCTATGCTCCATTGGGGGATAGAAAGGCAGAAGAAGAAGAAGTAGTAGATACAATGCAGACAAACTATACTATGGCGTTATTAACAGTTATTTCCAAATAATTCTCATTGTGAGTGATTTTCTCATGTCAGCCAAATTACTGTCCACTAGGGAAAAGATGGCTAATATTCTTCTTACATTATATGGTGTGTAGCAGCTAATGGCAGCTAACCTGCAAAATAGTTTTAAAGAGTTCTAGGCCTGATAATTCAATTACAAACCACCATGCTGTTCCATGCCAATAATCATTGGCTTTCATTCCCCGAGTAGTTCCATGACCCCATTGTGGGAAAAACAAGCATGTCATAAGAGTAGAATAACTGGGGACTTCCTTCGAAGTCAGAGTGCATCTGCCTGAGAGGGGAGGAACTAACAATCTGCATACAAGAAAGTCAGATCTGTACAACCGGATGTGTACAGAATAATTAGGTTCTGGAACAAGAATAATGTCAAGAGGAGGACGAACAACCAGAACTTTTTGTCGGAGTTTACAGCCAGTGAACGCGAAGAAGAAGAGATTGGCTGTCATGTTTTGCCATCTCATTTAATCATTAGAATCATGGATCAGGTCAGTGTTCTTGTCTAACACAATCAATATGTCTAAGCCACTCAGGTATTTATCTTTCAGCCTTCCCTGTTACTTTCTGTCCATCAATCATGCCGGTCGTTAACAAGTTAATTAGTCAACTCCCTCTCATCAGTTTTCAACTGAGTACTGACTCACTATTTCTATGTTTCCATGAGATTCTTTGCCCTTCTCTCAAAAACCACATTTCTGCTGTGAATAAACGTTTTTCAGCTTTATTAACAAATAGGTACGTATTTTTTATACATTTTTTTAAAGGTTTTTTTTTTAAAGAAAAAAAATTATTTTAGGATAATAAACTTATGGTTAGTTTTCAGATGTGACAGGTGTTGATAATATAGGTGAATAAACAAAAGGATATGAACAGGATATAAAAGGCAAGCAAACATGAAGGATAGAAGTAAGATAAAGGAAAGGGAAACAGAAGGACAGGCCATGGATAAAACAGGAACAAAAATAAGAATGGAAATAAGATATAACGGGAAAACAAAACAGTAGGACATTAATAAGATGTAACCGGAAAACAAAACAGTAGGACATCAAAAAGATGTAACCGGAACACAAAACAGTAGGACATGAATAAGATGTAACTGGAAAACAAAACATTAAGGACAGAAATAATAGAAACACTGTCAATTCAGGACCGCTGAACTCTTTGAGGCCCAAGCAACGCTGTGGGTGTTGATTGAGAGTTCCGATCTGCAAGAACAACACTGTCAGCATCGCTCGTGTGTCCTGTACAGATTGATCAACAAACAGTTCCGTACTCATTTCTTATGTTCAGAACTACCATTAAAGTATTCAGGGAAGGTTACTCTAATATTTTTTCCTCTACAAGGGAGTCTATGTTTCCCCCACGAGTGTCGTAAACTGATCTAATTCATTGCTAGCATCATTTCCAGACAGTGCATTTTGTAATTTTGTGTTCGAAGCCATAGATACCAGTGTTCCAACCACAAGTACAGGCCACAAAATGTGTCTTTCTGTTGCCAAAGCTCTGAAATTGTTTCAGTCGGATGTTTTTAATTCTGATAATGATAATGAAAATTTAAATTTTTCAGAAAGTGATATGGACAGTGAATTTTCACCAGTGGCAGTGAACGATCAGCTGCTAGGGAATCTAGTTCTAGCAGTTCTGTTAAGTCTGACACAGAGAATGTTCCATTGACACAGAGAATGTTCCATTGACACAGAGAATGTTCCATTGACACAGAGAATGTTCCATTGACACAGAGAATGTTCCATTGACACAGAGAATGTTCCATTGGCAAGAGAAAAAAACTGTTTCAAACTGTAGCATCCTTCAGCTAAGCTACACTGAAATCATTACAGCCGCATTCTGCAAATAACTTCACAAAGAAAACATTGTGTGTGTAATCATTACAATAATGGTCCACTTTTCTGCCATTTTTGTCTTTGAGATTTTGTTCAGCACTCTTGTGAGAACTTGGAGCCTCTGAGTGCTAAACTAACCCAGAAACTTATCACAACTTTGGAATTGTTAGGAACAAACTTTAAAATGTTATTCTCAAATTTGGATATTCACTGCTCTTGTGGTTTCAAAACCAAGATAAGTGAAGAATTTTTTTTTCTAAAGTTTTTTTGTGTGAACTTAATACCTGGTGAATTTTTCTTTCCTACTAACTATACAAAAATTCAACATACATTTATCATCAGAGTCAAAATGTACATTCCTTTCTCTTTAACTCTTTGAGTCCCAAGGAACACATCCTATGTTCATAGGTTCCTACCTAGAAGCCCAATGAACGCATAATGTGCCGATTTTATAACTCTATTTACTACCCCCTGGGCCTGTGATGCTAAACCCCCTGGGATTCAAAGAGTTAAAAAATATATACTTTTTTAGCGACCACAAGTATATTACATTCTCTATTGTCTTTTTTTGTTTCCACACCACCCCCTCTGCCATTTTTGTAAAGGAAAATTAATGTGAGCCAAGTAAGTCAAAATTAACGGCCCTGAAAGAGTTAACAACCTTTAATTCAAGGTGAATTAAACCATGCATTAGCTTGCTACTGGTTGACCCCTGACTGACAAACATGAAAGCAAATGACACTTACAAGGTTGCTCTGTGCAGGTTCTGAATCATAAAAGGCTTCCTCGATGACTGCAACAGTTGACCTTGTCATGTTTCCAGTGTTGTCAGTTAGAATTGGACTTTTGACAAATTAATGGGGTATAAAGAAGTTACTGAATTTTTTATAATAATATAAACCTAATGTTAAAGTACATGAAATGAGAAAGCCGAACTGAGTCACCAGAGTTTTGGACAAGCAAACAGGTCATACTTCACTTAAAAAAATAAAATAAACAAAAAAATTTTAAAAATCATATACAGAGGTGAAAAGTATGAGAGAAAAGAAATATTTTGAATACATTAAAGGCATGCATAGCTCTCTTATAAAAAGCTATACTGAGGGCAAACAAGCATGAGGTAGACAGGATATAAGTGAAAAGAAAATATCAATACATTTAATAACAGCAGTTCAACTAGAGACACCTCCTGTAAATCCATGCGATACCTCTTGCATTTGTCCACAGTGGAAAACCGAATCAAGCAATCCAGGGCTGTTGCTTTCCTCAAAGTGAAGACAGACCATCGACACCCCCTTTATGAGGAATTATTCAAGCAAAAGAAAAACTAGGCAAATCCTGGATCGGTCGAGTTGAGGATGCCATCAAACATGTTTGTCGCCTTACTGACATTAGTTTTGGAATTGAATGGATAATTATGCCTCCCTCTCCAAAAATTAGTATTACAGTCCATATCACACTCGATGGAAGCCGTAGAGAGCAGATTCCTGGTATTTTTGACACTTTAGTAAGAACACTGATTGACGAAAACACAGATGAAGGTGATGCTGTAGTTTACACAGATGGGGCAAGCAAAGTGCATGGGCCTTCACAGTAAGCTCAAAGGGGGAAACCAACAAGGAGATGAATGCGACTTTGCTGTTACAACTAGTAGCCTTACAATGGAAACTATGGCTGTAACAAGGGCTTTAGCATGGCTTGGTACTCAAAAGTTCACACACGTATGCATTCTTAGTGACTCGATGAACATGCTTAAAAAAATCTAAGCTGGATTTATCAGGCAAGAATGGATTGCAACACTAAGCACTTCATGAACAGCTGCCCTAACCTTCATCTTTGTGCCAGATCATGTGGGTGTTCAAGGAACCGAGAGTGCAGACTATCTTGCTGACACTGCGGTTGCTATGGCTGGCTCAGTACTGGACAGAAGTGATATTATCAATGCCATGTGCTGCACTGACCGTACCGAGCAGCACGCCAAAGGACATGACTTTGTATCCCTGCCTAGACTGATGGACATGGGGCTGCAGCCTGGAGCTGCAAGAAATTAACATTTCACTAAGGGGACTAGACATTTCATTAACCAACACAGAACAGGTGTCATCAGTCGTTTTACACTTTGGAGCTTTTAAGGAGGAGATCGGAGCACCTATGGATCTGTCTGGAATGTTGTGATGATATAATCCTTTCTAATCACTAATCAGTTCATTAAAGAGAAACAAATAGGATGGTTGAATGCTCTGGTGCCAAATGCAACAGGCAACCATACTGAAGAAATATAATAAACACAGAATAAGGAATGAAAGACTGAAGGGCAGCATCAAGAATAGCCTAAAAGAAATGTAGACCAACTTATACAACACATTAGAAAACACAAACATGTTCCTTCAATCACCCCCTTCAACACTTTGATAAAGTAAATAGAGAAGGAAGAAGCAGAACAGGATAATTAATAAGCAGGAGGAGAAGGTAGATGAGGAGGAGGGGGAGGATGAGAATGATAAGGAGGAGGATGAGGGAAGAAGAAGAAATAAGAAAAAGAAGAATATAAAATAAGAAGAAGAAAAAGAAATATGAAAAGATGAAGATGCAAAAATCAAGATAAAAAGATGATGAAGGAGAAATGATAATGATGTTCATGATAATGAATTATAAGAAAGAGGAAGAGGGGAAGAGACTTACTCAACATTATTTACTGTTACAGTTGCCATGGCAGATCTGTCAGCTGTTTGTCTTTTTTGACGCACAACTGTTCCACATATACTGAGGAAGCCGACGGTGACCTTTGACTGGCAACTCCCCATACACAAAGATCTGTATCGTTTGTCATTCTGATTCTGCAGTAAAGTCAGTATGATATTCCTGATGCCAATCTCCAAGGCTTGTGGGTTACCACACTCCCTGACTGTCAATGTCACATTTGCAGACACATTCGTTGTGCGGCTGGGTCGAGCTGCAGCTGTGGAGAAGAAAATACTGTATTTAATTATTAGAATTTGAAAAAAAAATATAATACGAATTGATTAGTTGAGCTGAGTTGTCAAGAATTGACATCACATCACTCGGGGCATTCCCACGTGTGCTCTGTCCTCATCTTCAGCAGCCAGCGCAGAGTTCCAATACTGATGGTACCGGTCAAAATCATATGAACTGATTACTGATTTATCAATCAGCACACTAGGCATACCCAGAAATGCTCCGTTCCCTGCAGCAAATATCTTCTGGTGTAGATGTTAACTGTTCCCGTAGCACACTAATTATACAATCATTCTTTTCCTCTCATAGTCTCTAATTGCTGGATCCAAACCTAATTCATCGTTCACTTTCTTTTTTTCATCTAACCTCGTGTCTTCTATCAGCATATCTTTATGAATGGTCTTCAGAATGTCTCCTGTGTCTCCTATTGTTTTTGTAACCAGACAATTCTCTGTTCATTCCCTCGCACTCCTGCCTAGCCCAGACAGTATATCCATGTGAATCCTTGTAATGATAACATGCTGGTGTTTGGTATCCACTCATGCCACATATAATATGAAGGGGAAAAAAGCACTGAAAAAGACACAGTTGATGGTAATGGGTAGACAATTATGTGCCACATCTTTGAAAGTAAATAACATAGAATTAAAATAAAATGAAGTAAATTTCAATATCCGGGGTGAATTATATTTACTGGCAACAGACTGGATTATATTTACTGGCAACAGACTGGATTATATTTACTGGCAACAGACTGGATTATATTTACTGGCAACAGACTGGATTATATTTACTGGCAGCAGACTGGATTATATTTACTGGCAGCAGACTGGATTATATTTACTGGCAGCAGACTGGATTATATTTACTGGCAACAGACTGGATTATATTTACTGGCAGCAGACTGGATTATATTTACTGGCAATAGACTGGATTATGAAAACAGAAACCTCGGACATCAGGAATGGAATTTAGTGAACCACTACAAAACAGTATGATGATCTGGACTTCATGATGAGATTTCTCTTCTGTACCACACATGGAGAGGTAAAGGTGAGAGGACTGACTTCATTGCACCAAGTTTGATCCCATATGGCTCAGTCTCTCTCGGCAGAACAGCTCACAGCCTGCTGAGAGTGTCGCACAGAGCACGACTTCCATAGCTCCAGCTCTCTGGCACTCATGAACTGAACTGCACCGCCATAAAATTAACCCATAACCTTGAGAGCATGAGGCAAACATCTTGACCACTTCGCCGCAGAAAATCAGATGCAAGATAAATTAAATATACTTGATAAAAGTTAACAACATCTCGGTCTAAACATCCATAAGGGAAAGACAAAGATAATAAGTAGATACCACACAAAATAGTAATGTGATTTTTCTTTACAGGACCTATTTGGGCAGTAATGTACATACAGATGGGGGAACTGATTGAGGTATTAGGATACAAATACAAAAGGCAAAAGGAGCTTTCATAGCACCAGGACATTTGTGGAGATCAAAAGTAATTAAATACTAACACTAATAATGCACAGTGATATCTAGATTATCTGTCCTGCATCTAGAGAGTCTATTCATATGTAAGGTAATTGTTTGGGACCCAACTCCTAGTGGTTGAGTTAGTTGCATATCCTTTACAGGATGTTGCAGAACCAACCCCAACAGTCCCTGGCCGTTGTGTGGTTTTTCTAAGCAAATCTAAATCCAGTAGTTTGCCATTGCTTTCTGGACTGCCGGCTTTCTTGATACCACTGTCGAAATCAACGCAAGGCGCATGGCCCGCAGCTGGGATCGAACCCGGCATTACGAAGACTCCTAGTTGAAGGACGCAAAGAAACGTCTGAGTAAAATCTGTTTTCCCCTTTCTGCCTTTCTTCATATCTGCCACAAATATGCTCCAAAATATCCAATTACTAGTCTAGATTATCTATTTAAGCTTCAGATGACAGTTTAAAACAAAATTGTTAATTTTTGGACAATAACTTTTGGCAAAAAAGACAGGCCTGTGGCAAAATCTCAATTTTGGGCATTTTTGGGGGAGGCTTCAATTTTTCTATAAAATGTCAAATTGCGCAAGAACTTTCTATATTCTGCATTCAGAGGTTCTACTCATGGGTAAAATAATTGTTTGGGACCCAATGCCTAGTGGTAGAACACTAAAGGTTGTTGGGCAAATTGCACAATAAAATTATGTCTTTTTCTCCATTGTCCTTTGCCATTCTCCATTTCTGCCACCAATGTGCTCCAAAATGTCCAATTACTAGTCTAGATTTATCGATTCAAGTGTCAAATGACAATCTGAGACAAAATCATTAACTTTTAGAAATGTCAATTTTTGGCAAAATCCAAGAGGCTTATTTTAAAATTACCTGTGGGAAAATCTCACTTTTGGGCGTCTCTATTTCTGCCTCCACTTTGCTTCAAAATGTCCGGCTACTCAATTAGATTATTTATTCATATGTGAAATGATAGTCTGAGTCTTTTCCGTGCAGGGTTTTCAATATCTTCCATTTTACTTTTGCCTTGTCTCACTGTGAACATCTGTAGCTTAGAGCATTGTGAGCGTGCTTCATAATGTCAGAATTCCTGGTTCAATCCCAGCTGCAGGTGATTTGGCAACAGACTGTCTTGCATTGTTTTCGACAGTGGTATTGAAAGTCAATGGTTCATAAAGCATTTGTAAAGTCCTAAGGTAAATTTGACTCGAAAAACACAACAGGTAACAAAAAGGTCCTGTAAAGAATATGCAACTAATTTAACTTGTCCAACAGGTGAGAGATCATCTCTGCCTTGTGCAGCTGAGGTAAACTCCCAAGTGGGTTCAGCCCAGCAAACCAGCAAAACTATAAACCTGCTTATTCCTAAACACCCCTGAATGGCTTGGGCAAAATATTCATGTGTTTCTTACCACCTGGGACTACTAGACTGAAGCAACCTTTTCAAAAGACATGGCATGATAATAATGATTCAGTAAAAAACTTATAATACTTACAAATGCTTTGTATACAACTACTCTCACCACGTCCCAGTGTTGTAAAACCAGTTGGGCAGTATATGCAAGTAGGCGGAACCTGAAAGTAGCACAAACATCAAGGTTCACAAATCTTGACATAAACCCTGACAAACAGATCTACATTACCCAGTACTAAGCACGCTCCATGTGTTGACTGTAAATCTTACAAGACATTCATTCACTCATTCATTATCCTGTTGTGCCATTATATGTCCTCACACAGGGCTCAGAGTCTATTCCTCCATTCAATTTTATCCTGTGCATTCAGTTCAATGTCAATGCTGGAACCCAGTCCAGCATCTTTAGCCTCTCTCATCAATTGGCGGTAACTGCAGCTCTCCAGTGGCTAGAGAACAAGATGCATACACATATTGTAATTGAAACAGACTCTGAAAGCATGCTGAGAAAGGTGAAGACAAGGATGCTTCGAGCAGAGTGGTAAGATACACTGGGAAGGTCACGGGTAGTGAGCACACTTTGGATCTTCCGTGCCGGCATAGTCGATAATGAACAGGCAGACAGATTGGCTGGATCTGCACACACTGGGTGGTGAACTGATGCATGACAAGGCAGATGCGGTCAAGGGCCTTTGGGAACAAGTAACGGAATAGTAGAAAAACAAGATTATTATGGCCTGGAGAGAATGAGGCACGTGGGTGTAACCAGAGGGTCTGGCCGGCTAACTACACTCAATGGAAAGACAAGATGGACATATAACATATATTGTGAAAAGTACCATCAGTACTGGTACTCTGCGCTGGCTGCTGAAGATGAGGACGGAGCATGCACGGGAATTCCCCTAGTGCTGTGATGTCAATTCTTGACTCAACTCGATGCATCAAATGGATGCAGTGAACGTTGAGAATATCAGGGCCGTTTACAGAATTGAGAACTCCCATACTGACACTCTGGTAGAAAGTTCTGAGACTCTCTCAATGGAGAGGTGTGTGCTATTTCACCCAACTGTACCTCATCAAATGATGAAGTCAAAGACCTTACCTTTCCAAATAGAAAGAGAGGAAACGAGAAGAATTCTTTGGCAGGAATCAGATCTACATTGCTGAATCCCTGTATCCCCATTGGGTGTTCTTTTTTTTTTTTTTTTTTTTTTTTTTTTTTTGGGGTCGTCCTCGCCTAGTTAATCCCTTTATTTCCCATTTTAGTTACTGTTTGGTGATCCTCTGCTTGTTTCTTATCAGGATGTGTCCAATACAGCACCATCTTCTCTGCTTTACAACTGCTGATACCGGCAGCATATCAAGATATGCTTTTTGTAATTTCCTTTGTCTCATCCAGTTGTTATATTAACCCTTTCAAGACTACAAGAACTGATGAAGTAATACAAGTAATTTTAGGCAACTTTTTCAGTCCCAGGGGGTTTAGCATCAAAGACACAAAGAGAGATGTAACATTTGTGCATCTTGAGTTCATTTAAGCCTCTAGGTAGGAACCTATAAATGTATGATGCATTCCTTGGTAGTGAAAGAGTTAATAAACCCTGATCATATCATTGGCACATTAAGACATGGTTCTATACACATGTACCTGAAATAATTTTATTTGACATCTTTTTAAAATAAATCATCATCATCTGTTGGCATCTTTCTGCCTTTTCAGACGATAGTGTCCCATCATGCAACAGGGAGACATAGGTACCACAGCCCATGGAAATGTCAAGTGTGACTTGCAACAACAACAAAAAAAGCTTCAAAAATCTTCCACAATCAATGCTTGATTTCAAGAGCATTGTTGACATCAAAATTCTATGACATTTTTCTTATCAGATGCTCAGCTGCAATCCATTTCTCCTCTGTCACTGTTTCCAGACCCTATCCCCCCCCCCCCCCCCCCCGCAACCCCAATCCATGTCATCCTGTTCCCACTAATTCACATCAATACCTGTATCATTCATGCTCTGCTTGCACATATCTTAGAACCGTAGCAGAAGCTGTCCCTGACAACATCTACCCTTTTTAAATTTACCACAGAGGATGTACTTAGCGACTCTTCCTAACCTCTATCCACTGAATGTTAATTCAGGAAGAGAATGAAGAAAATATAGGATGAGGGCTGAGCATCTGAGAAGTACCACACTAAATACAAATGATGGCAACAACGGTCCTGAAATCCAATACTTTAGTTGTGGAAGACTCTTCCTAACATGGGTTGGTCTTGCTAGTCACACTCACCATCGTCATGATATGTCCCTTGCCTCCTCTTAGCACAGTATAACACTATCTTTTAGAAAGATGGAAAGTGCCAACATGTCTGTGGAATCTAGCTTTTACTTCCTTTCATCAGCTTTCATCATAGGATTTCTCTTAGATGTTCCTGCTTCCTCAATCCATTTGTTTTCTATTCTAGTGCCTGTTTTTTTTTTTTTAAATTACTTTGATGCATGGATTTTTATCATGGTACGCAGGTCGACCCAGCCTAAAGTGGGTACCAGGATTTTTGTCCTTGGGAAGTAAAGGCAGTCTGCATAATGCTGACCACATTACCCAACTAGTGTCAATTGGTCTGTAGAAATATGGATGCTCTTTCCATATGCCGGATGCGCCTAAGGTGAGAAAAGGGATCTATACTTTAAAAAAACATTTCTTTGATGACTAGGATTGAGAAAACTGTTGTGATTACCTGCTTTTCCAGATACCTCAGTGTCTGTAATGACATCATTACATGAAAGAAAACCATAGATATATATATACACAAGTGTCCCATGGACGCGAAAGAGTTAACCCACTCTATTCCAACTTTTACTGACAATCTTCTTGTCCTTTCAACTGTTATTCTATTTTGTGTCATTATATGTCAATGAGCTGTCAGTTGATGCCTGCTGAACCTATGCAATTATCCGGATATCTAGTTCTATCTTCTTGTTCCTTTCATTAACGTAAATCATACGGTCTCTCTTGAACACTGCTGCTTTCTCAATTCATTTGTTTCCTATTCCAGTGCCTATTTTTTGGTGTTTCCTTGCCCACTTTGTCTCAGAATGGGCCCTATATATTGTCATCTTAATTCCCTTATAACTATTGACACCAGCAGTTGCCCATACAGTTCTTTAATCTTTCGTCTTTGTTTACCTTGAAAAGGGCGGTTGTTCAATTGTGTTGTGGTCTACAGCTAGACTGCAAACATCTGTCCTTTCTGGCCCAGAACAGATTTAATTTCAACAAATCCTTAGTTAATTAAGGGGTAGTGGGTCTATCCCCCCTCCCCCACCCAAATGGGGGCTACGAACAGACAGTGGTTTTTTTTCCGCTTTGTAATTCATCTCCTCGTATGTTCTCAGATATTTGTTTCAAAATATGTTAAATTTCTTTTCTAAACAAGCGGCTATTTAAACATATAGACAGATGGGTGGATAGGTCTGTGTGTATGTTTGCGTATGCATGAGTGTGTGTAGTTATGTGTGTGCATGCAGGTATGTGCATATTAAATGTGTACAAATGTATGTTAAATAGAAATTCCAAAATATCCAAAAGAGACACTTTGAATAAGCCCACTGGGACAATAAATAGTACAACATTTAAAAATTAGTTGTGATATCATTTACAGGACATTGCAGAACCAACCTTAGCATTTTTTTGGCTGTTTTGGTTTTTCTAGGCAAATTTATGTCTAGTAGTTTGCCATTGCTTTCTGGACGGCCGGCTTCTCGATACCACTGTCGAAACCAACTCAATGAGCAAGGCCCGCAGCTGAGATCGAACCCGGTACCCCAGCATTATGAAGGGCGTTCTCAATGCCTAAGCCACAGACAGTAAAACAGTGAAGCTTCTAATAGTCGCTTTAAAAACTATTTTCAAAATTGTGACCCTAATAGCGGCTAAAGAATCAATCATCATTAACTTTGGATGTAGAGGGAGACATAACAGTTCTACTCCTTGTTTTTCTAGCCGCCTTGACCACGTACATATCAATAGGTAGGCACACCTGCTGTTGTAGAGTTTTTCTGATGTCATCTTTCCATTTGTCTTTGGTCTGCCTCATGCTCTATGTCCTCTATGAATGAAAGTTAACTTTTATAAACTAAAATTCATACCATGGCATCTGCTGGTCTGTACTGTCCTATAGGACAGGCAACACACCTCATGGATCTGGGTTTGTATTCCTGACCTCTGGAACAGTTCACTAGCAAGAGAAATAATATTTTACTAACATAAATAAAATTTAACAGCAACAGGCTAGATCAAGAAAATAAGCTTTAAAAATCTACTGATCTTTGCTGCTTCATTTATATAATTGTTACTGTAGTATGCACCTGACGAGAGACAGCAAAATATGCCAGGCAATAAATTGTGCAATCTACAAGGTCCAACAATTAAGTAATGAGACTGATTTTATTATGGCTAAGACAAAAATTTCATCTATGAAGCAAAGCATGAAATCTTAAGAGGAAACATTCGTCTATGATCTGGCAACTTTTCATTGCCGCTCGATAAGCAGACAACAAACAAGCCGCCATTTTATTGACCTATTCAAGGGTGCATTGTTACGCAATCAGCACGGAGCAAAAAAGCTAACATTAAATTCTATTTAAAACTCAGAAAAAGCGCCATTGAAACAGTTGAATTGATGCAACAAGTTTATGGGGATAATTGTTTATCTCGTGCACACATTTTTAGGTGGTATTCACGATTCAAAAGTAGTGTGGAAATTATTACTAATGCATCTAGACCTGGGAGCCAAATTTCTGTTCGTAATGATGAACTGATTGCAAAAGTCAGAGAACGGATACAAGAAGATCATTGATTTACTGTGAGGATGATGGCAGATAAATCTGGTGTTAACAGAGAGACCATTCACAACATTTTAGTGCAAGATTTAGGCAAGACAAAAGTTGCTTGCCGGTTTGTGCTACATTGGTTGTCTGATGACCCAAAAATATCAGAGGGTTGTGTACCCAAGAGACATCATCAAAACAAGAATTTTGGCCCAAAACAAGTGTGTTCTCAGCCTTCCACCCTATTCCCCAGATTTGTCTCCCTGTGATTATTTTCTATTCCAAAAATTAAAATTACCATTGAAAGGACGCTTCTTTAACAATCCTGATGACATCCAAAGGGCCGTAAAATCGACTTTAGGGGCAATAACAACAGAAGAACTAAAGAGGTCGTTCCAGTGTTTGTTAGATCGTGCCACTTACTGTATTAATGCACAAGACTTTGAATCAGATACTGGTTATATCTTTAACTGTTGATTATTTTAATTTTTATGGAATTAGTCTCATTACTTAATTGTCGGACCCTGTATTGTTTGTGTCTTCCTTGTTCAAGTTCACTATTTGTTAGCTTCTCTCTGATACCTGTCTAATTATTCAATCGAGAAGGCCTGTTATAGCAATTTACTCCTACCCTTTTAAGGATGAAATTTTTCTTTAATTGAAGCCCTACTCCGGCTTTGCCTAAAGGCTGAATGCGGTTTCTGGGACCTCTCCACAGTGATCCTCACCCACATGGTGGCACATTGTGTCATTGGGTGTTTATCGCTTGTGTGATGCCCTGGTGGGGTAGAGTCAGTCAGAAAGCCTGTAAGGTTTCTTGTTGCAAGCTACCTCTGCTTTAATTGCTTTCCTATGTTGCTGTTTTTTCATTACTAAAAGGCTCACTGGCTCATTGTGGTATGGTTTACAGCAGGGTTGTGATATTTGCACCTTTTGGCCAAACACATCCAGTTTCAGCAAATCTTTAGCTGCCTTTTACAATATGCCTGTTGAGGAGCAGTTGCCTATTCTTTCTCCCCCACCCCCAAACCCCTCCCCCTTCTTTTCCCAAACAGAACCCGGAAACGCACATGGGGAAACTGCTTCTCATCCGCGATAATTAGGCTCCAAATTGTGGTTTTAAGTTTTCCCATATACTCAATTTCAAGTATACCAAAGTACTGTGACATGTTCCTTGTCTTACCATGCTTCTGTTCTCATGACCCTTAAAGAGCCATGGTTGATGCAACAATGAATTCTTACATAGGGTGTATGGTAGTCAGTGTCCTCTGCGTATCCTGATCCCTCTGCGTATCATGATCCCTCTGTGTATCATGATCCCTCTGTGTTTCATGATCCCTCTGCGTATCATGATCCCTCTTCATATCATGACCCTTCTGTGTATCATGATCTTGAGTGTCATTCTATACTATGTGGAAGCTAATATGGCAACAGGCTTTGCATGGTTTTCTTAAAGGCAATATGGACATTTAATCAGAATGCTGCTGGCACCATTAGTATCGGAACTCTTCACTGGCTGCTCAGGACGGGGACAGAGTGTTTATGGGAATGCCCGGAGGGCTGTGATGTCGGTTCTTGAATCAACTCAACTAAACTCAACTCAAATTTTTCTTGTTCTTTATCTCCTCTTCTACTAATTTTGGTGCTAAGGAAGAAATAAGGTCCTGGTTCTTGTTCTTCTGGCCTCCTCAACCACAGACACATCATACATTTTCTAATGTTATCCCTCCATTTTGTTCTTGGCCTACCTCATGTTCTACATCCATCTCCTCTGTTCATGTATGCCTTGTACAGTTTGGTATCATGAGGCATACTCTCTAGGAGGGCAAACTATTTTTATCTGCTGCATTTGTATACAGTTTAATACTGGTTCTATGCCAACTTTTTTTGGTGACGTCATTCCAGATTTATCTCTTGTATACAAGCTTTATGTGGTACACGTTAAAAAGTACCAAAAAAACAAACGTATACACTACTACAATAATGGTAAACATCATGCCTGCCACCTTTACTTCCAAGTACACTTCCTGGTATCCATTACAGACTGTGTTGACCCAATTTGTCCAGTGTGGATTCAAACACAGGACTGATGGGTTAGCAGGCAAGCATCTAGCCAGTGCATAACCACAGCTTCCCAGGTTTTAATTAGTTACCATTAAATATACTTAGTAAATTTGCAATAAAATGTTTTTTACTTACTAACACAATAGGACTCTGCAGGCGAGCCTTCAATCAGTGTGGTCTTGTTATCTTTACAAGGGGTACATGCATATATATTTCCCAAAGTCGCAGAGTCCTGGAACTGTCCAATCGGGCAGACATTACAGACAGAACTACTGCGCTGCCGATAGTAGCCCTTGCCACATATTTCTGAAGTAAATCAAGCAAACTGAAGTACATCGAAACAGTATGGAAGTTGGGGGTGGGGGAGAGGCAGAGGGAGACAGACAGAAGATGCTGGACAGTCTAACACGATGGCAGGGAAGATCATCTGTGTCATAATTTATCAGACACACACAGGAACAGAAGGTTGTGCATAGACAGGATTATCAATGCCACAGGGCATGGATCATAAGAAGAAGAAATCATGTAAGTATGCTAAATTTTCTAACACTTAAATTCAGTCAACTCAGTATGAGGTAGCTTACCAGTTTACTTATGACATTTTAATTATATGCTCTACTATAGCTGCAGATTTTCACGTTATCTAGTGTGTCCTTGTGTCTCTGCTTCTTTCTGTCAGCACAAATCTCTACATACCTATTTGTTTATTATATAATGTTTCTATGACCTTAACTGATTCAGTCCCCGGCTGTTGTTACTTGAACATTCTCTGTCCTTTTGTTGTATTTATGAATCACCGTCTTTGTGATGTAATGAACTTATTAATAAACTTTACTGGGACCAACCCAGTTATGACAGCAACCTTGTACAGAATTTGATAAAGCCACAGAATACTGACGATTAAGAAGTAAGGAATGTATATTATACATTAAGTAGCTACAAGTAAGAGTTAGGGTTTCCCTGTCTGTTTATGTCTGAATGAAAGAGTTAGGGGGTTCCCTGTCTGTTTATGTCTGACTGAAAGAGTTAGGGGTTCACTGTCGGTTTATGTCTGACTGAAAGAGTTAGGGGTTCACTGTCGGTTTATGTCTGACTGAAAGAGTTAGGGGTTCACTGTCGGTTTATGTCTGACTGAAATAGGGGTTCCCTGGCTGTTTGTGTCTAACTGAGAGTCAGGGGTTCCCTACCTGCTTATGTCTGTGTCTAACTGAAAGAGTCATGGGATCCCTGTCTGTTTATGCGTGTGTCTAACTGAAAGAGTCAGGGGTTCCCTGTCTGTTTATGCCTGTGTCTAACTAAAAGAGTTATGGGTTCCATGTCTGTGTCTAACTGAAAGAGTCATAGGTTTCCTGCCAGTTTATGCCTGTGTCTGAAAGAGTCATGGGTTTCCTGTCTATTTATGCCTGTGTCTAACTGAAAGCATTAGGTGTTCATGTTTATTTCTTTGTCTAACAATTATCATTACATAAAGTACAGAACATGTTTACTTACTGACTGAACAGCCTGCGGAGCTAGTTTCACCCTCGCCAGCAGTTGTATTCCCATTGTTACAGGGTGTGCATACTGTGTCCAGATTCTGTTTGTCCTTGTAAGTACCCACAGGACAGGGAACACAAGACTTGCTGCTGATGTTTAAGAAAACTCCTGCTGGACAAATGGCTAAAAACAAACAAATATTATCAGTTTCAAGTTTAGTTCTTTCTGAAGCAATAAGTAAATCTTTTTTTTTTTTTAATTAATAAAAACAAAACAAAACCAGTATGACAAATAAGATAATGACAAAACATATGTACTGGGTAATTTTTTTTTGTTTGTTAACCTAATTGCTAAAGACATTTAGAAAGAAACAAAGCATTCTAAAACACACTTACAGAATTATGAAACATACTTGTTCATAAACTTAAAGAAAATATAAAATACCTAATATGCAGACTTACAGCAACATGAAACTCAAAACTGAAACTTAAGAATTTATAAAACATTAATTCTGAAATTTAAAGGATTATATATTTTAAAAAAAATAATACAGACACTAACAAAATTATAAATCAGATTATTATAGGAACTTTAAGAATTATAAACATCATGTATACAGAAACTTACAGTATTATAAATATCATCTGTACAGAAACTTACAGAATGAACATGGCAAAATTAGTAATTTAAAGATGTAAAATGTATAGTACTCTTGATTTAAATAAACATAAATTAATTTAATTTAATTCCCAATTAAAATCGTATTTTCATCTGTAAGACATTACTGATGAGGCATGATAACAAGCTCTCTCTTCTACTATTTTTCTTTGCCATATAAATCTCAGAAAATTGTCTGGTCCATTTTATAAGGCTGGGTCAACAAAGCATAATGGTCTGAAATAATAATTATGCAGTTAAGAACTGAATTAAGAATTAACATCATAGCATTCGGAGACCCATAAATGCTCATCCCCACCTTCAGCAGCAAGTGCAAAGTTCCAATTCCGACGGTACCAGTAACAGTCTGAATGTATATTTGTCTCACCTTTCCACTGCGTGCTTAGTGTCCACCAGATCTACCTGCCTATTCATTTCCCAACACCGGAGCGACCAGGAGAAAATATCTAAAGCAGACTAACTATCCAGGCCCTTTGAAGGAATAATTCTGCCACACTTGTGATTGAACCTGAGGCATTTTCTTGATAAAATCCTCTGCCAGAAAAGAAAATCTCACTCAAGCTTCGTAGAAATGCAGATCTTAATGTGAAAATTTTCAGTAAACAAATCCATAGAAAATATTTAAGTGTGTTTTCTTTAAGGAGAAGGTCATAAAGAGTATGAGTGACTTAATATCTTAAAAATAATAAAATGGCAATCAATAATTATGAGTGATATCATTAATTATTAGTGATACATACGGAGGCAGTCACTTTCAGATTTGGTACCAGTTGTGACAGTTGTTCGCTGATAGCCATTGACTATCCCACAGCTCTTACAGCTTGTCTGACCTGTCTCATTCTGGTACTCTCCTACAGGACACGGTGTGCACTGACCCATGCTGTTACGATAGTGTCCTTGTGGACATGACACTGTGAAACACAGCAAGGATATTTAGAGACCTATAGTTCTGGAAGTTATATGCTCCATTCACAATTATAGTAAAAATACCAGCTACATTTACAATGTTGTGAGAACAGGAAAACTGGAGTAAGCAGTTATAATAAAAAAGTTAAAAGGAAGGAGAGGCAGAAGGAGAGACAAAAGGAGACCAAGAGCAACAATGTAAGGCAGTTTGGCATCATGGCATGGTAGGGGCAGTGTATTAGAAATTAGTACAACTAGGCAGAATTCTGTCTATATCCATGGTTACCATAACAATGCCACATGGCATACAATATAAAAAGATGGTCAATATTTATATTTTCTTTAAATTTAAGAGCAGACTAAGCAATGATAAAGTATTATAAACTAAACTCGCCAAGTTAACATAATATACTGAATTAAAGACAAACCTACAACAAACAATATAATTCAAACTCACCTAGGGAGCAGTCAGAAGCAGAAGTTTTACCGCCTCCATTGGTTGTGAAATTGCTTGGGCAGTTAGAACAATTTTGGTTTCCACTCTCACTCTTATAAAAGCCAACAGGACATTCTACACAAGTCTTGTTGTCATTTGAGAAGAACCCAGGCTCACAATATGCTGTATTGATGAAACATTACAACACTGTCAGTACAGTTACAGTAAGTAAAAAAAAAAAGTAAAGATCCCTTTCCACGCCTTTAGGCGTATCGGGCATATGGGAAGAGCGCCCATATTTTTACAGACCGTCAGCACTCGGTGGGTAATGTGGTCAGCATTACGCCGGCTGTCTTTAAAAACCATCTATCTTGTTAGGGAATTTAATTTTAAAAATGCAATTACCATTTTGAGGCTTCTGATTTCTGTTTTTTGTTTTATTTTTCTGTCCTATTATCAAACTTTAGTAACTAGTGGTTTTCTGACAATTAACTTTTTCGGTTACTCAAACTCCATCAGTGCAAATGAGTTAAGCCTGAATGGGAGAAAAGCAACAACACTTAACTATTTTGACATACCATGCAACTCATATGCATTCACTGATTAGCTGAAATAAAATTACCTATTTTTAACTTGTCTTCTGTCACACAGTTATAGCTTTCCATTGGTTTCGACAGTGGTATCAAGAGCTGACCGTTCAGTTAGCTAGATCAAACTACTGAATGAAAACAATGCCTTGTGACACCATAAACTCATTCTATCCAAGCTGGAAGTTTATCTCCATATAACTCATTCTATCCAAACTGGAGGTTTATCTCCACATAACTCATTCTATCAAAACTAAAGTTTATCTCCATCTGATCAGCAGTCTCATTTTAGCTCTTTCAAACCAAAAATTAACATTTAAAATAGAATTTCTCATTACAAAAAAAAAGAAAAGAAATTATTTACTGGTACTGAAAGAGCTGAGTCTGAAAGAGTTAAACAGAGCTGTGACACTGCTGGACTGAAGAGTAGCTAAACTAATAAATCTGATACATAGGGTTAATGTAACCTCTGTATGAGATGCGACGTCCGTGGCTTAGGCGTTACGAGTCTGACTCGTAACTCCAACGTACCGCGATCAAAACACACTGCTGGCGCATGGATTTTTATCATGGTATGGCGCATCGCTTGTCGACCCAGCCTAAAATGGGTACCAGGATTATGTCCTGGTGAAGTAAAGATGGTCAGTGTAATGATGACCCCATTACCCTCCTAGTGCTGATTGGTCTGTAAATACATGGGTGCTCTTCCCATATGCCTGATGCGCCTAAAGGCGTGAAAAGGGATCTTTACTTTACTTTTACTTTTCTGTATGAGATAGAAAACAGCACGAACATCTCCTGGTACACAATTTTTCTCTTGGCATACTGGCAGTCCAGGTCAATTTAATCTTAACCCACTTTTGACAATTCAACTAGTATTTGTGGTCAAGTCAAACTTACTAACTGAGCAGTCACCAGCAGATGTAGACATGTTGCCAGGTGTAGTGGTGTTCCCTGGGCATTTGGTACAAGCCATATTTCCCCGTGATGGTTTGTAGAAGCCAATCGCACAGTCAGTGCAGTTTCCATCTTTTATCTCACGGCCCTCTTGACAATAAACTGAAAGAAAATTAACATTTAATATTTCAGATCCGGTATTTAATATATTATTGATTGACAATTTTTCTTTGCTGTATCTGCATGAGTTCTCAATGTGTGTGTGCAGGTGTGTTTTACTGTTGCAAGTTATCATAACTTAGCCAGTCCAACTCATCTGCCAGAATGATAAACTTAATATGCAACTTCCGGTTCCGACATTGATAGGGACAAATCAAATCGTGTGTTTTGCTTAGTGAGGAAACTTTGTATGGCTACAGCACTCACTTGAAGTATCCAGTGTGTCTGACTCAGTTTGTGACTGGAATCACTGGCATAGGCGATTGAGCGATTATAGGCCAAGCCCATTTGCTGTGATGCCGGAACCGTAACGACTAACTAACTAACTAACTAACTTAATATGCACCTGCCCCATCCCACCTTCTCTCAGGCACAGTACTCTGCTCATAATACTACAACATCCGGTTAAAATGGACGCTAGACAGTGGCGCTGTTCGGAGCGGAGGCAAATTTTTTGCTTCTGCCGGACGGTGGCCAAAGTATTTTTGCTCCATTTGTAGACTGGATATAGTTTCGTCGCCCAGCTTCTGAGTTGAATGCATGGCGTGACCCTGTGAGCTGCGGATTGCATTTGGAATGTTTTTTCGACTGTGACCAACATGGTGTGAATTGTTACTTGTAGATTCAGAAAATGGCACGATGCCGGTCGTGCAATGCTGGCAGGACCCGTATTAAAATTGTTCCCCGGGCAACTGCTGATCTGTTGGCGACAAGTTCTGCTATCATCAATGATGAACTGCATTTCTAATGTTGGACTGTTTGTGTTAGCACTTCGGATGGCTACCATATGCGTTAATGCGAGTGTATGCTAGATATGCTGAGACAGCAGTCTGTCAATCTTTCCACAAGGGACTGTGATAAACATTCTGGGTGTTTTTCGCTGGCACAGGAGCGGAGCAAAGATGGGGCGACCCGTTTGCTATGAAGCTGAAACTAAGACTACCAGACTACCAGACTACAACAGGTATTATTTATTACTGCAATCCTGTTTTATGAAATATACTTGAAATATACTTAGTCTTTCCTCTTGTGTCGAGTGCGGCACATAGGGCAGAGGTCATGACTCTCCATGCATGGCGGTTCGTTGCAATCTGTTGTAGGTCTTGGATGTTTGAGTGGCCCATGAGCGAGCCTTCCCTGATGATAGTTCTACGTAGGGTTTCCCTTGGTCTTCCACGAGATCTTTTCCCCTGTGGTGTCCAAATGAGGGCTTGGTAAGGAAGTCTTGATTTATCCATTCTAAGGGCGTGGCCGACACAGTTCCAGCGACGTTTTCGTATAAAATTAGACACATACTCATGCCTGGATTCTTGCCTTATTTGTGCATTGGTTCGGAAATCTGACCATTTGAAATTTAGTATTCTTCTAAGGCATTTATTTTCAAAACTGTCCAATTTTGTGTCTAGAGTTTTCGTTGATTTCCAGCTCTCGCATCCATAGGTTAGTACTGGAATCACACAATCGGTACTGGATGGATAATATGGTCAACATCATGCTAGCAGCCTTTACTTCCCAGGACATTACCTGGTATTCATTTTTAGGGTGGGTCAGCCTATGACCCTAAGTAAGTCTTGCCTGCAGACAAGTGTCTAGCCACTGTGCTCCTGCCACTACAGTGCAGACTGCATAAAGCAATCTCGGATGTGGGGAAATTAAGTTGTGAAGGAACAGTTTCTTTATCCTCTGCAATTTTTGTTTTCTTTGTCTGTATGAATAATTTCCAGCTATGTGGAATTAGTTTGTGCTGACTTTTCTGATACGCCAATTAATTAAAAGTGACTGTGATATAATCTGATCTGCTTAGATGAACCTTTGTTTAAGTAATGTATTGTACATTGAAATTGCATTATTTCAATATGCTTGGAATTTCTGATAAGATTGATTTGATTGATTTTGATTTGATTTGATTCAAGAACCGACATCACAGCACTCGGGGCATTCCCATAAGTGCTCCATCCCCATCTTCAGCAGCCAGCGAAGAGTTCCAATACTAAAGGTGCCAGTAGCTTTCTGATTAAACATCCGTCTTGCCTTTCCTCTGAGCCCTGAGCTTCTGCCAGAACCTCTCATCACCCCCAACTGCATCAATCTCACCAGACTGTGGTGATCCATCTGCTCCTCCGCTTTGGACACGCTCTCCCACAAGAAGAACTGATAAGAAGAACTGGCTATCCTCCGAATAACAGTCCCAAATTATTCAGGCTAAAAAAATACCCTAACAGGGCCTCACTCATATGTAAATTGTGGACTTATTTCCGGCAAATATACCGCATACTGTGGGAAACACTCCTCTGAATAACGGTCCCAAATCAACGAGGGTGTCAACAGCTCCGACACTGAGTGCTAGGTTTAGCTTCTCCCCTGGGTCCTAGGTTTAGCTTCTCCCCTGGGTCCTAGGTTTAGCTTCTCCCCTGGGTCCTAGGTTTAGCTTCTCTCCTGGGTCCTAGGTTTAGCTTCTCCCCTGGGTCCTAGGTTTAGCTTCTCCCCTGGGTCCTAGGTTAAGCTTCTCCCCTGGGTCCTAGGTTTAGCTTCTCCCCTAGGTCCTAGGTTTAGCTTCTTCCCTGGGTCCTAGGTTTAGGGTAAGGGCAAGGAGTATTGCAATTACAACACCGCCGCGAGAATCTGTCACAACAGTGGAACCACGACACAATCGATTGACAGGTTATGGATGGAACTCACGCAGATGCGACGTTACCACAGCGGCACTAGTTGCGCGTTGTTTACTGAATATTTAGCTCAGTTTCCTAGCAGCACAGTCACAAACATTGAGGCCCTGTTAGGGCATTTTTCTAGCCTTGATAATTTAGGACCGTTATTCGGAGGATAGCTCAAGAACCTTTTTTTTTAGTCTCTAGTGAGTTCTCCTTATCAGATCTGCAATGTATTTGCAACAGGTGACTGTTTATAATTGTGAATGAGCTGGTGGTGATCCCAAGACAGTTAGCCGATTAGTATAACAATTATATGGGTTGTGCAGAGATGAGGTTTGAAAAAAGGAAAGATGAGAACATTATTCAGAAAAAGAAAAAAAAAAAAGCATAATGTTGTTTTGAAATACATGAACTCATGAAGAGAGCTGATTACCCTAAAGATGGAGACAATTTGCATTTGTGGGAGGGGTTCACATCATGAGAAGGGGGAACTGGCATTGGTCATGACAACACTAGGGAGGAGGGTTCACATCATGAGAAGGGGGAAACTGGCGTTGGTCATGACAACACTAGGGAGGAGGGTTCACATCATGAGAAGGGGAAACTGGCGTTGGTCATGACAACACTAGGAAGGAGGGTTCACATCATCAAAAGGGGGAAACTGGCGTTGGTCATGACAACACTGGGGAGAGGGGGTTCACACCATGAGAAGGGGGAAACTGGCGTTGGTCATGACAACCCTAGAGAGGAAGCTTCACATCATGAGAAGGGGGAACTGGCGTTGGTCATGACAACACTAGGAAGGAGGGTTCACATCATCAAAAGGGGGAAACTGGCGTTGGTCATGACAACACTAGGGAGAGGAGGTTCACATCATGAGAAGGGTGAAACTGGCGTTGGTCATGACAACCCTAGAGAGGAGGGTTCACATCATGAGAAGGGGGAAACTGGCATTGGTCATGACCACACTAAGGAGGAGGGTTCACATCATGAAAAGGAAGAAACTGGCATTGGTCATGACGACACTAGGGTTTACATCATGAGAAGGGGGGAATTGGCGTTGGTCATGACAACACTTGGGAGGAGGGGACACATCATCAGAAGGGGGAAATTGGCATTGGTCATGACTTCACTAGAGTGGGGACTTCACATCATGAGAAGGGGGAAACTGGCGTTGGTCATGACAACCCTAGAGAGCAGGCTTCACATCATGAGAAGGGAGGAATTGGCGTTGGTCATTACAACACTAGGGAGGAGGGTTCACATCATGAGAAGGGGAAACTGGTGTTGGTCATGACAACACTAGAGAGCAGGCTTCACATCATGAGAAGGGAGGAATTGGCGTTGGTCATGACAACCCTAGAGAGCAGGCTTCACATCATGAGAAGGGGGAAACTGGCATTGGTCATGACCACACTAAGGAGGAGGGTTCACATCATGAAAAGGAAGAAACTGGCATTGGTCATGACGACACTAGGGTTTACATCATGAGAAGGGGGGAATTGGCGTTGGTCATGACAACACTTGGGAGGAGGGGACACATCATCAGAAGGGGGAAATTGGCATTGGTCATGACTTCACTAGAGTGGGGACTTCACATCATGAGAAGGGGGAAACTGGCGTTGGTCATGACAACCCTAGAGAGCAGGCTTCACATCATGAGAAGGGAGGAATTGGCGTTGGTCATTACAACACTAGGGAGGAGGGTTCACATCATGAGAAGGGGAAACTGGTGTTGGTCATGACAACACTAGAGAGCAGGCTTCACATCATGAGAAGGGAGGAATTGGCGTTGGTCATGACAACCCTAGAGAGCAGGCTTCACATCATGAGAAGGGAGGAATTGGCGTTGGTCATGACAACACTAGGGAGGAGGGTTCACATCATCAGAAGGGGGAAACTGGCGTTGGTCCTGACAACACTAAAGCTGAAAGGAAAACTAACAGAAAACAAACACAATTCTTTTAAATTAGGATCTTAGATAAAGATTTAATCTTAGATTAAACACAAAAAGAAAGAAAAAACTTAAATGTATAGTATGGAATCAATTTAGAAATATTAAAACAATGAACGGGTAATCAAAGACACAAATGTTTAACCTAAGACGCCTGCGTTAAAACAGAAAGATATCAACATAAGATAATGTTTGCTATAATACTTTCACTAGAAAGAAAATTGTTTGGTGTTGATGCTGTGAAAACAATTACTTACTTTCTGTGCACATTTTTCGATTGCTGGGAGTGGATGTGAATTCTCCAGTACAATTCAGGCACGGGCCAAAATCAGCTTTATCCTTATATTTATCATCTCCACATCTGACACAGGTTCCTGTTTCACCTCCCTCCTCCGCTGGACAGAAAACTGAAAAACGACAGGTGATCCATTTGTAAGAATGCACAAAATAAGTTTTAACACACTCAGTCTCCTCTGAATGCACTGCACTTCACGTGCACAATAGGCAGAGTATTGTGAAACTGTTAGTATATTCTGAATACAACTAGAAGCTATGGGAAGCCAACTGTTAAAAAAACTACCAATTACTGCCTTTTTTAAACACTTTTCGGTGTAGGCAGGGGGGTCTTTGAGTCTGAGGATTTACGGCTGCATGGCTAGTGCTGTTGCCACGGACTGTGCTGGTGAGGATTTTATTTTACCTCTGACAGAAAAAAAAAATCCCCAGCCTTTCCAAGGATTTGAACCATGGTCTCCTGCTTGAGAGCACAGCGTTCTAACTTTTCAGCCAGCCGCTCCTCTGGGAAGCCAACACACATACGAAAATGCTTGATGAAATCAGACAAGTTGGTTGAAAAGGTGAATATGTTGAAGCTGATCTATGAATTTCAACACTATGCTTTTTATACATACGTCAAAGATATAAAACTGTAGAACACAACCTGATAAGAAACGAGCAGAGAATCACCAAAAAAAAAAGACACTGAAACAGGAAACAGAGGGACTGAGGAAATGAGGACATTCAAGAGGAGACCAAATGCAAACACTGATGAGAGAAGACAAAGGTGGCTGGACTGGATTCCATCAATATCAAAGTGATTGCAAAGGACAGAACAGAAAGGGGAAATAAACTGTGAGCTCTATGTGACATATAAAGGCACTAAAGGACAATGAATTAATGAACAAATATAATATATCAAAGTAATACCTGCCTGGGACTGAAGGAGTTAAACATGAAGAAACAGTGCTTTAATAAAAATCAACATGGCACTTGATGATGATAGAAAAAAAATGTCTTACTTGTGCAGTCATCCTCAGTGGTGGTTCCTGTATTTCTTGTGGAAGTGTTGACCGGGCACATCAGGCACTCTTTCTGCAGGGACTGATTCTGGTAGTAGCCCTTCTCACATGGTACACACTCTACTGTTGTGTTATCAAAGTAAGTCCCAGGTCCACAATCACCTTAATTGACCAAAAATATACTGTTGTGTTATCAAAGTAAGTCCCAGGTTAACAATCACCTTCAATGACCAAAAATACATAAATTTATTCAAATTAAGGCTTCACTCATTTCGTATTTGACTTCTCCCTTTACATATTTTTACACATTTTTTTTTTTAAACGTATTCAATAATTACTTCTTTTTTTTTTTTTTTCACTTATGAGTGATTTGTGGAAAAAAATGTGTTTATAAAGAATTTTTTTTTCAAGAAATCCCTAAGGGTCATGACCCATGTTTTAGCTTTACCAAAGCAAGGGCTAATACAGCAATTTTTTTTTCATTAACTGTGTCTCGGTGGTTAGGCTATTTCCTCACGTTCTAATGATCGTCGACTGCTTTATGGATGCTTTGTCCAGTTCAAGAGTGCAATTTACATGGAAAAACAAGGGGATCATCACTGGAGCTATAGAGATTGCGCTTTGTGCAACACCCACAGCAGGCAGCTAGCCATTCTGCAGACAGGCTGAACCATATGGGATTAACACCTGGAGCAGTGAAGTATATCTTCTAAACTTTTAACCTTTTAATAAAACCGTTTAAAGTATATGGTGAATGTGGTACCATGAACTATAGTCAGCATTCAAAAGCTTGCACTTAAAATATACTTTTTAACTCTTGGACTCCCAGGGGGCTTAGCATCACAGGCTCAAGGGGTAGTGAAGGGTGACTAAAATTGGGCTTCTCGGTAGGAACCTATGAACCTTCCTTGGGACTCAAAGAGCTAATGTCTTTATCAGCTCAGCTATTGGGAAAACAACTATACTTACGGAGAGAGCAATTTTCTGCATCAACGGCTTTTTCAGTAACATCAGTAGTGAAGTTGACTGGACACTTCTGACATTCCATAAACTGTAAAGTGTCATTGCCACTGTTCCATGTGCCTCTCTGGCATGGTTCACACTTTCCTTGACTAACTCCAAATCCTGGCTCACAGGCAACTGTCAGTGTTTAAAATATTACAATTAAATCACCTTGTGGTGTATAAAGTCTGTAAAGTAAATAGTGTATAATACTCTGAGTGAATTAAAAACAGATTTGTGCACACAAAATAAAGTTCTGTAAAAAATACTGTCAATATAAACAAAAATATAAAAATAAACATTTAAAAATGTTTATTATATTTGAAAGTGTAATTATTTAAGTATTTGACATCACAGTTTTAGAATGTTTATATTCTGGTTTTAACTCTTTCAATTACAGTACATTACAGCAGTTGCCCAGTGAGAGAAATAACAAAATCCCAAGTGTATTATTTTTAAAGGTAATATCCGCACACCTTATAACAGAACTTTAATAAGAGAACAAAAGTTTGAAAAAAATTAGTGTGAAAACAGTTAAATCTGACAGTTAAATGCCTTGGCAATTATAGCAATGGCACTATGAACTTTGTCTCAGGTATGTTGTTGAAATTTAAAAAAAAAGTTGCATATCCTTTACAAGACATTGCAGAACCAGCAACAGCATTTGTTGTATTTTTAATTTTACTAGGCAACTTTTGTTTAGTAGTTTGCCACTGCTTTCTGAATAGTCCGCTCTTGATAGCCCCGTTGAAATCAGCTCAAAGGCAATCTGCTGGCAAATCACCTGCAGTTAGCATCAAACAGGGTAGCTAAAAATTGTGCAGTGCATTTTCAACGTCTAAGCCCCAGATAGAGACATTAAAGATCGTCGTGACAACTGGGAAGATCAGTGGAAAAGGGGTAGAGGCAGACCAAGAGAGATGATGCTGGATGAGCTGAAACGATGGCATGGAGGGATATCACCAAGAGAGCTGTTCCAGGCAACCAGGGATCGTGACCTGTGGAGACGCATGAGCACCTACAACAGTTGGCAGGGCACATGATGATAATGATGATAAAGCCCCAGATGCCAACTCAGGTATAAAAAGCTGTTCAATATTATTAATCAATTATAATATTGCTTACCTTTGCAGTCATTCAAGGATGTGCTAGCTTCTGCCTGTGTGCTGGTGTTCTGGGGGCACTGCTGACAGACAGTGGTGGAAAAAGGCATGTCCATGTCCTGGTAGGTCCCCATGGGACATTTCACACATGTTGTGTTATCAGCAGACACTCTATAACCTTTGGAACACAGCGCTGTCAAACAGATGATAAATAATGGTTCACCACTGTGCATTTGTTATTTTAGTAATAAGCATAAAGTAAGTAAAGGACCCTTTTCGACGCCTTCAGGCGTATTGGGTATATAGGGTTAGACCACTATTTTACAGACCAATCAGGGGATGGGTGATGTGGTTAGCAGAACGCTTGCCATCTTTACTTCCCAGGACTTTACATGGTACCCACTCAAGGTTGGGTCAACCAGGGAGCCAAGGTCATTTTTTAGAAAGATTGTCCTGCTCTTTTAGAACACCACGACCTTCCTATCCACAGGTGAGATTCTAGTCACTAAACCATGGAGGTTTTTGTTTTGTCTGATAAATCAAAATGATCAGCAGTTTTATGTTTGTGAAACTACTGAGGAATATTACATGATGATATGTCCAGAGTACTGTGATGAAGTCCTTAGTAATTACTATTGTTGTGACTCAGATAACAAAGGCAGCATGCCATCAGATAGAGAACACCCCATTTGTTATATTATTTTGATTATAGTTATTACGAGGTGTAATCACATGAAATCCATCCAAGTGACTTTAATATGACGATCATCATCATCATCAACAGCATGTGTTGCTGCCATTATACATCATACCTGGCTTGTGGTCTAGTCCTCCATGCAATTTTATCCTGTGCAATCTTTGTGATATCATGGATGGAATCCAGTCCAGCACCTTTGTTCTCTCACAAAAACGTTTATCTAAGAATTTTCTTTTGGACATCCTCATTTCCTCATTCCATCTGTTTCCTACATCAGCATCCATTCTGTGATTCTTTGTCAGTTTCTCCTCATAATCATCATCAGCTGGCTGGCCGACTGGCGTGGGGCGTGCCTCTCCACAATCTGCGATCTCCTATCAGTTCGTGTGCTGACACACCTCCATGCCATGCAACAAGACTGTCAAGAATCTTCTCTCGTTGTCTTCCTCTATCCCTCCTTTCACAGATCTTTCCAGGGGTCCCAACATGTTCCATTTTTCCTCTTCCCATAACATGGCCGAAAAATGATGTCTCCTTCTGATATCCGTGATAAGTTGTCTTCGGGCTCCCGCCTCTTTCAAAACCTCTTGGTTACTATTTTTTGTCCTCCCAAGGTATTTTAAGCATTCTTCTGTAAAATCACATCACTGAGGCCTTGAGAAATTGTTTGGCCAGTCTAACAACTGTCCAGGACTCACAGCCATATAATAGGGCCAAAATATTTTCTCTGTCTTATAACCGAGGATATGAGCTATTATGAACTTATGGAAGGCAAGTTAAAAGCAGTTATGGCCAAATCAAAGCAACTGTTAGAAATCAAGCATACTCCTGGAATGGTTAGAAGTTGCCCAAGGCATTCAAATGTACATTCAACCACTTGAAGAGATGGCGAATATCATTTGCAAAGGACTTTGGATACTTATTCCAGTCTAGTGATTTGTCACTATAAGACTTCCATCTGTCATACCCAGCAGTATCATTAACGAACGAAATGTTTCGTAAGGAATCTATGAACTGTACTCTGTTACAGAGTGTTCTCTATCTGATGGCATGCTGCCTTTGGAGTATCCTACATGTTATCTAAGTCACAACAATAGTAATTACTAAGGACTTCATCAAAGTACTCTGGACATTTCATCATGTACTACTCATCAGTAATTTCACAAACATAAAACTGCTGATCATTTTGATTTATCAGACAACTTGTGCCATTAGTGATATGTTAGAGTTTCAGGATAAACCACGCATATCAATCAGTCTGAACAAAAACATACAGTTATCATTTCCTTTGCAGTGAAAAGGCAGAATTTTTTTTTCCAGTTTATAAACATCCCCATTTATGAGAAAAGCAAAGTATGCAAGATGGCTAGGTAATATTTGTCATGACATCCAATAAAATAAAACAGAAAGTAAGAAATACTCACCAACATTACACATTGTTACATTCATTGTTCCTTCACTGTCAGTGGTAATATTTGAGCTACAGTTCTGACAACTCTCAAATTTTAGACTCTCATCTTTGTAAGTTCCTCTGGGACAAATTGAGCATCCTTTGCCTGTGCTGTTTACTTCATACCCAGGTGGACAAACAACTGTAAATGCAAACAATTTATGAGTAAAATGAGCTTCACACTCTCAGTAATTATAATAATTATTTTTTATCTCAACAGTCATGTCAAATTTTAACTTATAACTTTCCTATTATTACTCTTAGTCAGTTGGTTAGTCAGTTGGTTAGTCAGTTGGTTAGTCAGTTGGTTAGTCAGTTGGTTAGTCAGTTGGTTAGTCAGTTGGTTAATCAACAAACTATCCTCATTGCACATTGGACAAGTCAATAAGCATCCGGATCCCATCTTCAGTATATCCTCAGCATTCAGCGACTGATAACACCAGTTCTGTGTTGGTTTACTATTCTTCTTTGACTATCTGTATAGTGTTTATGTTTGGTGACACCTATTTTCACCTGAAGTTCCTGTAGCCTTTTGAGTGTTGCTGATTCAATGTCATCTCCTGAATCATCTTCTCATCCTGCCTCCTTGAGAGCACTGAGAATGTCGGCCCGGTCCATTGCTTTCCACCATGGCCCTGTCAGCAAGCCGATTATCCGCTCTTACCCCGGAGTGTCCTGGCACACAAAAATTAAACTAATTCCTTTCAGACAAGACTTCCACAGCAACTCCAACAATTTTCTTTGAATCCATCTTGTCTCTATCTTCTTAAGCATACTCATGGAAACACTTCGAAAGCATGCATGAGAAAAATGCTGTGTCTCTAGCCACATCATTATTACTCTACCTAAAGGTGATATATAATATCTAATAGTAATTCTATACATGTATGTATTCTTCTTCTTCTGAGTTTGCCATTAAATGGGCAATTGGTGCACTGTGCTGTGGTAATGTTCTAGAAAGTACAAATGACTGGTGTGATCCTGAGCCACTTTATTTATTTGAACATTAGGTTGGACTTCGACGGTGACCAAGCTCTATATGGGTAGGCTACGTGGAAATGTTCTAGAAAGTACAAATGACTGGTGTGATCCTGAGCCACTTTATTTATTTAAACATTAAGTTAGACTCCCATGATGACCAAACTTAAAATGGGCACTTGGAAATGTTCTAGAAAGTACAAGTAATTGGTGTGATACTGGTATCAACCATGAGGTGTTGTATGAGTAAAGATAGCTGGTATGAAAATGATATCACCCATGGCATGTCAACTTGTCTAGTATTATATACCCTATGTGCATCAATGTGTATGTAAGAAAAGAATGCATTTTATTCTTTCAATTAGGAGAAAAGATGGGGCAAAATATGTGGGGAAAATACTAGGCATGAGAGACAATGCAAATATAGGCAGAGCATACTTATCTCTTCAGGCACCGAGCAGCAATGCGAATTTTTTTTTGTTTTTTTTAAAACTGGTATGACTGTTCTTATGATTGACAGTAAGAATTGTTTTGGACTGAAAGAGTTAGTGAGAATAAGAAGATAAATCTTACATGTGCAGTTATCTATACTGACAGCGCCATCTGTCTGCGTCTGGTAGTCTTTTGGACAAGGATGACAAGACTCCTGCAAGGTTTCATTCTGGTAAAAGTTGTAAGGGCACTTGAAACACTTCTCCTCTGTCACGTTCAGATACATTCCAGCCATGCATATTGCTGTTTAGTGAAGAGAAAAGTATATATTTTATGATGTCTTTCAGTATGATATTACATCACAAGTCATTCTCTAAGTGGACAAATCATCTCATTTGCTGTCTTTGGTATGTAATTTATAACTGGTTATGTGCCGACATTTTCTCTTATGACCAGGTTCCTGATTTAATCTCTTCTGGTCATTCCTTCAGCCCTTCTCAGACAGCAGTCTTTTCCAATTTCTTAAATTTTAATTGTATCTTTTCTTGTTACGCTGTTCTTCTAAAACATATCTCTGTTGTTATGATTTCCCCTGGTAGTTAGGGTCTGTGTTTGACCCTGATAACATAGTTATTAGATCTGCCTTGGTCAAAACAGGTATTCTTACATGTGTCAAAAATGGTGTTAGTTGCCCCAGTACCTGATATGCTTTTTTGCACAATGCATGTAAACATAAATGTATATTACAACATGTTGCTCTGTTGTTACCCTGGCTCGGTCTGTGCTGATGATAACTCTCAACATCCTGCGTTATGATGTAGATATGAACACAAAGAGGTACAATCAAAACACTTGCTCTCAACTAACAGCCACGACAGAATTACAACTTAACAAAGAGGCAATTACCTTTCAGTACAAAAAGTTCATTTACACATGGATTTCACATCTAAATCACAGCACTACATAATTCGCAGACACTGGGCATGACAATTTATTCAGTTCTCATCGGACACTCCTGGCGTTCCAAGTCCTCGTTCCCTCAGCTCACAGTTACCGTTCACTTCAGTCACTCCATGACATAATACTCACGAATTCGACAATCTGTGATGTTAGCTGAACCATTTGACATAGTTGTAAAACCATCTGGACACATGGTGCAGTTTTTAAATCTCTGGTCAAGGTCACTAGAGCGGTAATATCCACGATGACAAGGCAAACACTGTTGGCTCTCTGATGGATTCTCCTCGTGTCCAGCGGGACATACAACTGTAACAAATATTTGGTTTAATTTTTATTTTCAAATTTCAAAGCAGGAAAATGATAAACCTTGACACATAAATCTTTGACTTTCACATTACTTCTGTGAAATCAATGATTTCCACAATATTTCCTTGTTGTAAAATTTGACCACAAATGACACAAACAACATATTGCTCAACTTTTTGCCTGACATATTTCACTGTATCATGTCAGGTTTATACTACAGTAACAACTATGTAACAACTGTGTGATCTAATGTTTGTGTCTTTGTTAAAATAATTTATTTACTGCACATTTAAAACTACTGAAAACCATAAATTATAATATTATCAAACATCTAAGAAGTAGGTTTACAGTATTTTCAGTCGCAGGCTGAGGAACACAAGTTACATACATTTCTCCACTTCAGAATGTTTTAGCAATATTAGCTGTAAGACTGTCAGAGAAATTGCTTAATTATATTTCCAATTATGTTTTATAAGAGAAACAAAGGACTATGTGACGGAAAGAGTTATGTAATAGTGTGTAAAGGTGAGAGGATTGACTTCACTGCCCTAGGTTTATGCCATAAGGCTTAGTCTCTCCTCTGCAGAGTAGAAAGTTGCGAGCTGAGAACATCAAACAATGCATGAAACTCAATAACTATTTTTTTTTAAAAACCGCAACTGCAAACCAGGGGATGGAATTTAAAACTGAATTCTTCTTCCCCTTTATAAGTGATCTCTGGTCCTGAGCTTAATCCACAGTCTCCAATTGAATTCCCAAACTTGGCACCAGAAGACATATGGCTTAACCACTTTACATTGCCACATACTCTGTTTAGTTATCAAACTTGATCATGTTAACATTTTAATTACCAAACCAGCTCTTTGGACTGTCGCTACTGCCTGTATTTACCAATTTTGTTTTGCAGTGTAGGGCGGAAAAGGAGGGGAAGGGAGGGGTTTAGAGCCTGAGGATTGAAGGTCGCATGGTTACTCCTGTTACCATGGACTGTGCAGATTAGGATTTTATTTTTGTGTCTGACAGAAAAAATCCACAACCTTACCAAGGATTTGAACCCAGGCCTCCCTCATGAAAGTCGTATGCTCTAACCGTTCAGCCAGCTACTCTCTCTCTTTGCTCCATGCGTCTGATATTACTGCAGTGGTCAATTTAGATAGTTAAATGATATATTACATGTTAGAATACTTACAACGACACATAGACGCATTTGTTGAATTTGTGTTTTCTGTAGTAAAGTTAACCCCACAGGGTAAACATTCAAACTCTGCTTCGTTTGGCTGGTAGCTGCCATAATCACAAGGCTGGCACACAAGGGACAAGTTGCCTTGCACAAAATACCCTGGGCTGCATTTAGCTGTAGAAAGACATAGTCACTCAGTTTAGTAGATCCCCTGCCCCTCCTAACAAGCATGCAACTCAAGTCGCCTAATTATGGGTCGGAAGGTCATGGGTTTGCTCCCTGGCGGATTCAAACTTTTTTTTCAAAAATGACCTTGACTCCCAGGTGGATCCAACCTGCATGGGTACCGGGTTCAGTCCTGGGAAGTAAAGGCAGTATGATGCTGACCACATTACGCATCTTGTGCTGATTCGTTTATAAAAATATAGGTCTAGCCCTATATCCCCTATAGGCCTAAAGGCGTGGAAAAAGGACCTTGACTTACTTTACTAATTATGGGTGTTTCCTTCAAAGTCAGACTGCAAATGCCTGATAGGCAAGGAATCAACAGTCTGCATACAAGTAAGTCAGCTCTGTAACATGGATGTGTACACAAATCTCAATTTCTGGACTAAGACTGGAGTCCACAAGTGGATAAACAATAAGAACCTTCCACCGAAGTTTACAGGTGCTGAATGCGATGAAGACGATGAAGAAGATGATGAAGAAGAAGATGAAGAAGAAAATGAAGAAGAAGAAGACGAAGAAGAAAAATACTAAAAGAAGTAGATGACGAAGAAGATGATGATGACGAGAAGAGAAGAAGAGAAGAAGAGGAAGAAGAAAAAGAAGAACAAGAAGAAGAAGAAACAGTATTACTATGCTGGTAAATACTGTATTTTCCCAAAAATAAGACTGCGTCTTATAATAAATTTGCTCCAAAAGATGCCCTAGATCAAGGGATATCACTTTTTTCAAGAAACATTCCTGGAATTTGGAAAGCCGAACAAAAGTCAAATGATAGAAGAGGCTGAGGTTTCACCATTGACTATATCCAAAGACAGCTGTGGCTGCACTGAAGCCTACCTTCACTGTGAAGAAGGCACTTACATATATTCAACAGGGAAGTCATTTGCTTAGATATTGATAGATAATAACTGTAAAAACAGAGGTTTTTGTACTCACGTATTTGGCAATCTGTGATGTTGGTTGAACCATTTGACATAGTTGTGAAGCCATCTGGACACATGGTGCAGTTCCTAATTCTCTGGTCAAATTCCTCAGAACGGTAAGAACCACGAGGACAAGGCAAACACTGCTGGCTCTCTGGTGGACTCTCCTCATGTCCAGCAGGACATACAACTGTAGCAAAGATGAGGTTTTGACAAATGCAGGTTTTGATAAATCAATACTGCTATATATGGCAACCCTCAGATTTCTTCTTTTTCTTGGCGCACACTGGTTGTAAACTGCAGCAAAAATTTCTGGTTGTTCATCCACTTCTGGACTTTGGTCTTGTTGCAGAAGAGTTTTGCTTGCTCATCCATTTTCCAGATCTGATTTTTTAAATGCAGACTTGCTTCTTAGGCAGATGCACTCCAAATTCAAAAGAAACATCCCCTAATTAGTCACTCCTATAATTTACTTATTAGGCGAAAGTGGATCTATCTCCCCCCCCCCCCCCCCCCCCCCCCCCCGCGCTTATAATGGGGCCCAGGAATGAATACGTGGATATAATCCTAATATTCTCAATGCATTTTTGTAAGGTTTCTAAATAAAAAGCTGACATATCTGGTACAACTCACGAAAATCACCCCATCTCATCAACTGCATGATTTTGTAGGGGATTTCCTGGGACATAGTCTAGGAGTGTCATGTGTTCCTTGTTTTGATTGCTTTAAACACATCCATCAATGACAACAGCTACTGCCAATGGGCATAAAAATACAAAAAAAATCACTGATTTGTTACTCACGAATCATCGCGACTCCAATGCTTCCCACTGCAGTACTTCTTCCTTGCATACAAATACCTTTAGCCCCTGATACCTAATCACAGCAACAACACATTCCAGACACAACAGTTGTTTACAGGAAAGAAAGTTGCAAAAAGAAAGTGCAGTTTCATCTGGGAGACATTGTGTCCACATTGTCGAATGAACCTGAGTCACTTTTCAGCATGCTGTCAAGGACGACATATCATAACACCTCTACAGTCTAGGACAGCCTTAGAAACCGCTAGGAAATCTCATCGCCAACAAGATGAGGTGACTTTCGTTAGAAGTATCAAAAATGTGTTGTGTAGATGAAATGTCTTTGATCTTATAATTTCCTCAGACCCAGAATCCACTTTTATTAACTGAGGCGATATCTTCCATTTTTCATTTGCATTTACCCTTAAAAATGTGGTTGGCACGTTGCACTGAGGTTTACAGCTAGGCTGCAATATCTTTTCCGACAGGCCCAGAACATTACATTTTAGCAAACTCCTAACTATTCTTCTCCTGCTTTTTATCTCAATGGAGCACAGACCAGAACAGCAGAATCAGCTGAAAGTTTTATGTATAGCAGAACTACAGGATAACGAATGAATATTATAATACTAATGAAAAAACAATCATATTACTGAGTGTAAGAGAATTACCAATCTAGTACTGTGAACTATGTTTATAGAATAGCTGAATGGCCATTGCAATAATGCATAAATTCACATGTTAGCACACTTACAACGACACATAGACGCATTTGTTGAAGTTGTGTTTTCTGTAGTAAAGTTAACCCCACAGGGCAAACATTCAAACTCTGCTTCGTTTGGCTGGTAGCTGCCATAATCACAAGGCTGGCACACAAGGGACAGGTTGCCGTGCACAAAATATCCTGGTCTGCATTTAGCTGTGGAAAGACATGGAACAAGTCACTGAATTTAAAAAAAAAAATTATAAATGTTTAAGTCAAAAAGAACTAACAGGACTGGAGAGCTCTGAGAAATGGGAATAAGGTGTCAAGACTCTATAAATGGAAAACCCAACCTGCACCTCTATGTGGTAGAGGATAGTGAACACACTGTAGTTTTGACAACACAGCTAAAGTAACTGAGTATCTACCAGGATAATTGGACACCTCTTGTGTGCTCTCTGCTGTTAAGAGTATCACAAAGTAAGGTACTAATTTAATGTGTCAGACAATTTTAAAGGCTACTAACGGCTGAGGAATATAGTCTAAAGCTATGTGGATGTGGAAACAAGGGGAAACTATCACATTATTATCCCAAGAGATTTATCATGGAGGATGGGCTGCAGCCAATCAGTGCACAGATGGGCCAGGTTATAGTGACATCTTGGGTAGGAAAGTGCAGGAGATTTTACAGCTGGTGAGAAACTCAGTTTTTCATGGCAGACTTTGATGAGAGCAACATTCTGCAAATGTCATACTACATGATGATGATGATACTGCTAGTTTAAAGTCATTAGCAACTACGTAACTTATTGTGTATGTAGTGCATACCCCACACACAATATAATGATCCTAACCCTTTGGCTCTGTAGGGATCTTAGATACCGGCCTTTTCACAAAGCACATTAGATTGGAACGGATCCTTATAATTCTCTGAAACTATACCTAAGAAACTATATTTTCTATTTCCAAACCTATGATCCTGAGCAGACCAGCAAGCAAACTTTACAGATCATTTATAGATAATATAAAACATCTGAATAAATTGTTGGGGATGTGGAGGTGTTGAACCACACATGAGAGTGAAGCTGGACAAGCTCATACTGGGCAAGCCCTTTCTACATCTATCTGTGGTCATCCTATGAACAGGTTTCCAACTAGGGTCCAGGCGAATGGAGACTGGATCAACACTTCGTTCGAACTCACATTGTATCTGCCTGAGAGGTGAGGAATCAACATTTTGCATACAAGTATGCTAGATCTATAAAACAGATGGGATACAAAACTCAGGTCTTGCCAAAGTCCAGACGTGGATCAACAACTAAGACTTTCCACCAAAATTTAAGGCCGGCGAAAACAAAGAAGAAAAATAAACTGTTGCAAAGTTCAATCAGCAAATATCTAGAAATGATACATTTTAAAATAAAAAGCAACACTTTAATACTATAAAACATTTGTGGGGGGGGTGGCAGACTTACGAATGTTGCACTCATCCTCTGATATACTGCCATTCCCTCTTGTTGTCATATTTGACTTCGGACATGGAGTACATGGGTCCTGAAGATTGCCAGGTCTGTAAAAGCCTCTCTGACACTCCACACATTCTTTTCCTTTCAGTTCTGTACCAGGTCTGCAGAAAGCTAAAAAAAAAAAAAAAAAATGAACAAATGCAACTGAAACATTGTATCATTATGTATCAGCATTCGCGCCCAAGAGACACTGTCATTTACAAAGATGGGTCTGTGATGTGCAAGATAAGATCAGCATGGCCAAACACAGCACAAAGGATGGGAAAACAATAGAAGAGGACATTGGCACTTACCAGTTAAAAAGCATTAAAAGTCTATGGTTAACTCTTTGAGTCCCAGAGGGTTTAGCATCACAGGCCCAAGGGGTAGTCAAAAGTGATGTACAATCAACTCATCATGCATTCATTGGGCTTCTAGGCAGTAACCTATGAACGTATAATGCACTCCTTGGGACTCAAAGAGTTAAGCACCAGCAAGGAGATAAAAATTAGAATTTTGTCAGCATGCATCTTCCCTGTAGCAACATACGGATGTGAGTCATGGACTATCTCCCAGTCCCTAAAAAAGAGAATAGGGGCTTTTGAGCTGAAATGCTATAGAAAGATTCTCAGAATATCTTAAACAAGAGGAGAGAAACTGACATCTTGAAAGATCTGAACATCAAGGAAGATTGGCTAACAAACAGCATCCTGTCGCTGAAATATTTTGGTCAAATCAAGCGCCACGAGGGATTGGACAAAATAATAGGAGAAGGCATGGTACCAGGAAGGAGGGGCAGGGGCCGACTGACACGAAGATAGGCACAGGATATCAGTGACTCCTTGAGTATGAAAGTACACAAGGCAGGAGAGCTGGCGAGAGACCAAGTGTCTTACAGGCAGACCATGATGAGAGCAACGTTCTGCAAAGGACCTGCTACATGATGATGACTGCACTTACCAGACAACCATGTTGTGCATGAACAAGGAGATAACTGTTGATTCCAGAGCACTCACATAGGGAGCAGAACAAGCGACCGGTAGAAAAGATATAAAACCAAATGAAACGCAGACCAGCAAGCTTCACGTTGTAACAAACACAAACAGAAATGAACGTTTTAGCTACAAAGCCTTCATCAGCACATTACATAAATCAACCTCTTCTGCGTTCGACATCAGTCATACTAGACATTGAGTCCCATTTGGGTCACAAATAGGATTGTGCGTTTAAGGTCGCCACTGGTCCCCCATAGCTTCTCTTTCAATGTGGCTCCCTTGGGCCAGATCCACAGTCTTTGCTGGGAGAGGTTAGGGCAGTGCTGTAGTATGTGCCCAGGGTTCTGTCGTTCTGCTCCACAATCACAGGCAGCAGATTCTTTTATGCCTATCCTGTACAGGTGTGCTCGAAGACCACAGTGTCCAGTCCAAAGTCTAAAAATTGTTGTTTGTTCTTTCCCGTTGAGTTTGTTAATGCTGTCACTCTCTGGTCTGTAATCTCCATTCTGCATTCGCCACTCCCGCTTTAAACATAAATCAACAAAACCACATGTACAGACGTGAGAACATATTACTCAACTGAAGTACTCCCGATAGCAGCCAAATTGTTGTACGGCTGCAGAATTAAAGATTTGAGTAGCCGCCAAGAATAAATGGCCCGAGAATGCTAACAGCAATGACTCAAGGAAATTAGGTGAAACTGTATTGACAGATGAATCTGCTAGATGTATTTGCATCAAGTGTAAAAATAAAGCAGTTTTCAAGAGACTTATGGACTCTGTCGCTGGACTGACTAGCTTTAATGGCGATCTACCACTGTTTGATCATGTCATCATTTCAAGATATGAAGAAAACAATGTGTTGATGGGAAAGTTGAAGGGGCAAATAGGCAGAGGGAGATGGAGAAAGAAGATACCGGACAGTGTGAAATCCTAGCACATGGTGCATGCGTGCATGCACACAGACATGTGCATGCAGATGCTTGTGTGCATATGTGGTGTGCACACACACATGCATGTACACACATGTGTGTGTGTGCACAGCATGTGTGCATGTTTATGCAGGTACATGTATATGTGCATGCATATATGCCTGTTCTTGAGGGTGTGCACATGTGTGCATCGACATATTTGCATGTGTACAATTACATACATGCATTTATGTGCATTTGATAGTGTTACATATGTACATGTGCACATGCATGCATACACATGTGTACATGTACATTTTGTGTGCACATGCATGTGTGTGCATGCACCCACATGTGTATGGGGGTGGGTGTGTGTGTGCACACGCATATGGGTGCACTCATGCAGAAATGTGTGCAGGCATACACACGCACAAACTATGTATGTGTGTGTCACCTGCAAATGCACTCACACACACAGAATGAGACATGCACAGAAAGAAACAGACATACAGAGAAATACTTCTGTTACTGTGACTATTACAGTTTCATGAAACCAAGTGCAATACAAAATCTGTAGTTTAAAAAAATTATTACCTATACACTGAGTCAAACTGCTGGATCCATTATTCTCTGTTCCATAAGTAGGTGGGCAGGGAAAACAGTAATGCTTGCCCTGTATTGTCTTGATAAAAGTTCGCTGGACAAGGCACGCATTCATCTGATGTAGTGTTCAGCATCTGTCCACTTGAACAATTTACTGGGGATAAGGGGCGGAAAATGACATGACCCAACTAGTTTTCACTTTCGATTTTAATACATACATATAATATTATAATTTAAAGTGTTAAAATTTAAAGTGTGATAATTTAAAGTAGTATAATTCAAAGCATTATAATTTGAAGTGTCATTACATTATTACTTGTTTAACCCTTTTTAGACCAAGGCAGATGTTAATTTAACACCGTTGGTTTGAAAGTCTGGAAGGGACCTTTATCCAATTATGAAACTAAAGAAGTTCAAGACAACAGAATGGATTATCAATACAGAGGAACTCGACAGAATCAGTTGAGAAATATATATACTGTATTAAGCAATCAGTAAATGTACAGTGTGTTCATTTTACACTGTTGATTCCAAAGTTCGAAAAGAACATAACTAATCCAACTATGAGACAAACTGTGACGCTTTGGATATACAAAAGTCTAGACTCATATTTTTATAGACCAGTCGACACTCTATGGGTGATGTAGTCAGCATCACACCGACCGCTTTTACTACCCAGGACTTTACCTGATACTCATTTAAACCTGAGACGACCTGGAAGCCAGAGTCTTCTTCTTCTTTTGTCAAAATCTGCTTGTGCCGCTAGGCGTCGCAGTCTATCAGATAATCGGCAACCGAGCCAGGGAGCGCTCAGTCGCTTCATATGCCGTGATGTTATGAAGTCTCAAGTTGTCCGTGACTCCTTCAATCCATATTCTTCTTGGTCTTCCCCTGCCTCTTGGTGTTTCGATTTTCATGTTGTATGCTCTTGATGCTGGCATCGTTGGTTCCATTCTCATTAGGTGACCAAACCATTTCATTCTTTGCTTCTCAATAAATTTAACGATGGGTTAAATAATAGTTCTTGTAATCACATCGTTTCTCACTCGATCTCTTCTGGTTTTATTCGCAGCCATTCTCAAACATCTCATTTCACAGGTGGTTAGTCTTCTCTCGTGTTCTTTTGTTAATGTCCAAGTCTGACATTGATAACCTAATGTCGGTATAAAGATTGTATTTATAATTTGTCTTTTTATCTCAGCTGGGACAGCAGGGTGTTTTAAAATTGGGGCAAGCTGGTATGCGACATTGTTGCGTTGGATTCTTGCTCGATCTCTCTGTCTATTTTACCATTGGATGTAAAGATACTTCCCAAGTATTTAAATTCTTGCACTTGTTTTAGGCTGTGATCTAGAATCTTTATGTCGATGGTCTGTTGCTCTCACTTATGCTCATGACTTCTGTCTTTCAGTATTGATCTTCATATGATGCTTGAGGCAACTGTCGTGTAGTAGGTTTATGTGGTCTTGCAGCTGTTTACTATCACTGTGAAATATGCATTGATCGTCGGCAAAGAGCAGCTCATTGAAGTCCTCCTGTTTATCGACATCTGTTGGTGTTATGTCTATTTTATTAATATTGTCCATAAATATTAAAGGTGAAAACTTGTCTTACTCCTGATGTTATATTCTGGGAACCAGTCTGTGATGCCAGCTCTTGTTCTAATGGCGCTTTCACTTTGTCTATAAATAGCCAATATCTAAAATTGTTCCATTATACCGTAGTTTTCAAGACTTTCCATAATAAATTTCTGTTTACTCTATCGAAAGCTTTTTACTTGATCTATGAAAGCGATGTTCATTTGATGTCTGTGTTCTATTGTCTTTTCGCTAACTGTCTTAAAGCAAAAATAGCGTCAGTACACCCTCTTCCTTTCCTAAATCCGACCTGTGATGGGCTCAGGATCGGTTCTACAACGGATCTAATTCGTTGTTCCAGAATTTTGGCAAACATTTTTCCTACGTGGCTTAGAAGGAAGATGCCTCTGTAATTGTTACAATCTTGCCAGAGTAATGTTTAATAAAAAAATCCAGCATGATGCAGATTTGAACCCATGACATTAGGATCTGCAAGCGAGCGTCTGGTTACTAAAGTATAGCAGCTCCCAATAGATAGGTGTTAAATAAACAAGCTCAAATTAGTTATTTTACAGTCATACATTTTTATTACGGTGTTATGGTATCTTACTTCTGCAATCCTTAATGTCAGCGCTGCCTCTCTGAAAGGTCACATGGTTGAGAGGGCAGTCTGCACACCTGTTGCTGCCAGACTGGTTACTGAATGTGTTCAACTCACATAATTTGCATTGCTTTTCCCCTTCATGATAAAATGTCCCAGGGCCACACTGAACTGTAAAGCAAACAAATTATGGAGGGGAAAAATGTGAATTAAACTATTTCTATGAGTGTGTACATTAGCACATGCATGTTTAACAATATGCAGACTAAATTCAATTAGATACATGTTAATTTGCAATTGTTAAAAATTACAACAATAGCAAAACATAAAATATCAACAAACTTAAAAACCCATACTTAACAAAGAAAGAAACACTTGCCACAATAATTTTCTGTAAGGCCATATCCATATTCACAGGAAGGGATGGCATCAATGTGAGACATGTTCATAAGCTGAGCACCACCAATTGTCTGGATGTGAAAATCAAAATCTATATTAACACAAGTACAAAAGGCAAGGAATAAAAATTTAATGTAATAAAATAACATAAAGATGCCTGAATAAAATTAGGAATATTAAATTAGATGAACTAAAGAAAGCAGGTGCCAGGCTTGAAAGTATTGCATAAGATAGAATGGAATGTAGGAATCTACTGCAAGCTGTACATGCCATTAAAAAAAAAAAGAGACAAAGGATGTCGATATTTCATCCAGAATACTGTGATTTTAATAATGTTTATCTTTAAATCCCTTTGTGAGCTATTATTATACAGCATTCTGCAGAGGTGTTTGCGTGTGTGTGTGTGTGCCCGAAAAATTGTTATTAACTGTTCCAACATTTAACTACACAAACATTTCAAAATACAAATATGCCAACTCACCTGAATATGAAAAGGTGTTCTCTCAGCAACCTTTTTCCTCATGAGTTCCAGAGGTGTCAGTGTCAGCATTTCAGCTGTTGAGTTCAAGGACTCACTGAGGAATTAATATTCAGATGTTAAAACGGCTTGACGATGAAAAAAATCCAGACAGAGGAACAAGTGAACAGACTTCGCATAGACCAGGTATTGTCATTAGGTAGGGAAAAAGCTCTGAGCTTTTTACAGTTGTCAAATTTGTTCCAACAGCAGTCTGTAGATTCTATTTTACAAGGCCAAACTGTTCCTATAATAAGCTGGGATAACTTCATGTGTAATCCTAAATGGCTATGCTAGTAACCCGCCAATGACTATGAAGCAGCTCAGACGAAGGGTGACCATATCGTCGGGAGAGGCCGTACTCAATAACAATGAAATTCCACTGTTCAAATCGATAAAGTATCGATGAGACAGTCTAGGCCTACCTATAAAATGATACTGACCCGATGAACCAGGACTTATTGTCACCCTACTCAGACGACTATTCTGGACAGCTCAGAAAACTAAACTGGGAGTACAAATTACTAATTTGGATAGCCAGATAACTTTTCTGCTGGTAAAGCCTTGATGATGGAAAGCCCAGATGACTGTGCTGCTGGAAAAGCCAAGATGATGGAAAGACCAGATAACTGTGCTGCTGGTAAAGCCTAGATGACAGAAAGCCCAGATAACTGTTCTGGTAGTAAAGCCTAGATGACGGAAAGCCCAGATAACTGTTCTGCTAGTAAAGCCTAGATGACTGTTCTGGTGGTAAAGCCTAGATGACGGAAAGCCCAGATAACTGTGCTGCTGGTAAAGCCTAGATGACGGAAAGCCCAGATAAATGTGCTGTTGGTAAAGCCTAGTTGATGGAAAGACCAGATAACTGTGCTGCTGGTAAAGCCCAGATAATGGAAAGACAAGATAACTGTGCTGCTGGTAAAGCCCAGATGTTGCTAAAGAAGTAAACTATCCCTATAGTTACACTGTATATCACATCTTTTTAAAAGTAAAAAAAAAAAAAAACCTTTTCCACACTCTTACCCGTGCTAGACCTATATTTTATAGATCAATTGGCGCTCAGTGGATAATGTGGTAAACATCACACCTGCCTCCTTTACTTCCCAGGAATTTACCTGGTACCCATTGTGGGCTGGGTTTATCTTGAGACCCAAGGTCATTTATGCGACAAAATCTGGCTCAATGTGGATTTGAACCCATGATCTTTGGGTCTAAAGCCTTCCGTGGTCAATGTAAATAGCTTATCTAATTAGTCACAAAGAAAGTCAGACCCTCAGACCCCCAGCCTTCACAGCTCGATGTAAATAGCTTATCTAATTAGTCACAAAGAAAGTCAGACCTTCAGACCCCTAGCCTTCACAGCTCAATGTAAATGGCTTATCTAATTAGTCACAAAGAAAGTCAGACCTTCAGACCCCCAGCCTTCACAGCTCAATGTAAATGGCTTATCTAATTAGTCACAAAGAAAGTCAGACCTTCAGACCCCTAGCCTTCACAGCTCAATGTAAATAGCTTATCTAATTAGTCACAAAGAAAGTCAGACCTTCAGACCCCCAGCCTTCACAGCTCAATGTAAATGGCTTATCCACTTAGGTACAAAGACATCGAACACTAACACACAAACAGCACAATGATCAAACACAAAGGGGATGTCTTCTTAGCATTCACTGGCTGTAAACTCTGGCAAAAAAATCCTGGTTGTTTGTTCACTTGTGGACTTTTTTCCTTGTTCCAGAACTTCAGTTTTGCTTGTACAAGCATTTTACAGATTAGCTCATTTGTATGCAGACTGTTGGTTCCTCGCCTCTCAGGCAGATGCACTCTGACTTTAAAGCCCAAACCATAATAAGCTGCCTTTTACGACATGTCTGTTAGGGCGGCAGTGGGTCTGTTTTTGTTCCCACCATAAGGAGATCTCCGAACCCACATGGGGAACGAACTGGACTCATTCAACTGTAATTTACTTACCTTAAACTAGTGATGTGAATATTAACCTTGACCATCCTCATACCACTGCAGGCTGAAGTCACATTCACACTGCTGCAGTTCAGATCTCTGCACAGACCCGGCCAGTTTTTGTTTATATCTTTTATCTTTATTCTAATGTTGGTGCTGACAGATGACAAGACATCCTGTTTACAGTCGACTTGTATCACATAGTTCAGCATCAGCATCACAGAAACAGTGGCTGGCATTCTTACTACAGACAGGAATTTAAGAAAAAAAGTTGTGAGTTTGTTGTCTTCTATAGAATTGGTTCTCAACCTTCCTAACACCACGACCCTTTAATACAATTTCTTATGTTGTGGTGACCCCCAACCATAAAATTATCTTCGTTGCTACTTCATAACTTCTTCTGATGGTCTTGTGCTACCTCTGTGAAAGGCTCGTTTGACCTGCAAAGGGGTCACAACCCACAGGTTGGAAACTGCTGTGCTAGAGTCTTATAACTGAAAAGGTACATGTACATCAACTTGAAGAATAAGACGGTGGACATGTGGACAACCACCTGATATTTTATAAAACAATAAAACTTTGCTAACACAAATTCCAAGGGTCAGAAACATCAAGACTCAGTGTTTTTGTTTAGGGGTCTCTGTGGCAAAGTGGTCAAGCCATTTGCCTCGCGCTCTGAAGGTCATGGGTTCATTTCAAGGTGGTGTTCACAGGTGCAATTTTTACGGAGATCCCTGGAAATCGTCGCTGGAGCAACAGAGATCATGCTCTGCGCGATGCTCCCAGCAGGCGGCTAGATGTTCTGCGGAGAGAGACTGAGCCATATGGGATAAAACCTGCTGCAAGGAAGTCGATCCTCTCGACATAACTTTTAACTTTAAGACTCAATGTTTTAAAAATGTCATGCTAACAGTGGACCAATAATAATACATCCCTGCTGCGACCACACTTTTGTTCATGTCAACTGAATATTCCTCTTGAACGAGTTTGTGTTAATGAGGTTTTACTGTATATGCTTCCAAAATATACCTTTGCTTGCTTGCCTGCCTCCTACCTAGTGATTATAAAATTACCTTGACTTCCATGTGTTAAATGTTTTTTTTTTTAGGTATAGGTCCTTTTACACGCTAGTGGCACACTGGGCATATGATGCCAGATTAATATTTTTATAGACCAAACAGCCATCGATGGGTGATGTGGTCAACATCACACTAGACTCCTTTACTTTCCAGGGCTTTACCTGGTAGTCATTTAAGGTTGGGTCATCCTGGGAGCCAAGGTCATGATTGAAGAACATCCGGCACCATGCAGATTTGAACCACAAACTTTGAATCTGCAGGTGAGCATCTCACTGCCACACCATGGTGGCTCAGACTACCAGGTAGACCCAGTCTAAAATAGTTAATAGGAAATGTCATGGGAAGTAAGTATTGCTGCTGAGGTGCTCACTAAAGTCACTAGGTTTTGTTTTAAAAAGGGAAGACATCAATTAAAAAATAAAATTACTTTTCATTCATTACTATTTTGAAACAAAGAAGTATCAATCGATTTCCTCCGTAAATTATGCTATTATGTTTTCCCAACTAATGCAAACATTTCATGAAGAATGAAAATTCGGATCACAGTGTTTATTCAATCCAGTTTTGTATTTGTCCAACTGCAAACTTTAGATTGACAGTTTCTTTTTCTTTTGGGTCATTTAAGAATAGTTAAGAACAGGAAAGTTTTGAATTAATTTCCAGTGTAATCGGTATCAAGCTAATGATGTTGAGATGGGTCCCAGGTAGATTAACTGCTTGCAGAAGGCAAAAACAACTAAAAC